>QANX01006101.1:28579-143860 GCA_003254975.1 Ochetophila trinervis
CCCCCCCCCTCTCTCTCTCTCTCTCTCTCACACACACACGCACACACACATACCCTGTTCAGCTTTCTTTCTATTTACCACGAACCGCATTTCAGATCTGGACCATTTTCCTTCACACCCACTTCCCACTTTGAATTCCCACGTCAAAAAGCTTCTTCCTTTCCCCTTCTTTGTTTGATCACTGTGAAAATTTGAACAATTTAAGAGATAACCCATTAAGCGCTTTGCATTGTATTTTGCTGAATTCTCTGCTAAATATCATTTGGGTTGGTGTAATTTTGATAAATTGAGTTGTTTTTGAAACTGGGTTTTTATTGCTACTATAATCGGTGTGTAATTTTCTGGGATCTGCTTGAATTGCGTTGTTGAATTTTAGGGAAAAAGAAAATATATATCTGGGTTCTGTTTCTTTTTCTTTGTTTGGATCTGAGAGAGGCTGAGTATGCTTTATAAGTGATAGTTGTGAATTTCTGGGTAGTGGGTTCTCATGGCAATGCCATCGGGAAATGTGGTATTACCGGACAAAATGCAGTTTCCTGCCGGCGCTGGTGCCGCCGGAGGAGGCGGAGAGATCCACCAGCCTCACCACCGACAGTGGTTTCCTGACGAGCGAGACGGGTTTATCTCTTGGCTACGCGGGGAATTCGCTGCCGCCAATGCGATTATCGATTCCCTTTGTCACCATTTGCGGTCGGTCAGTGAGCCTGGAGAGTACGACGGCGTAATTGGGTGTATTCAGCAGAGGCGGTGCAATTGGAACCCGGTTCTTCATATGCAGCAGTACTTCTCTGTAGCGGAAGTGATGTATGCTCTGCAGCAGGTTTCGTGGAGGAGGCAGCACAGATACGTTGATCCAGTAAAAACGGGGCCCAAAGAGTATAAGAGATCCGGTGGTGGGTTTAAGCAGAACCAGAGGTATGAGGCTGTGAAAGGAGGGTATAATTCTAATGTTGAATCACATAGTTTTGATGGGAATTCTTCGTATACTGCGGTTTCGGAGAAAAGAGAGCGAGGGAGTGAAAAACTTGAAGAAGTCAAGTCAGTTGGTGTCGAGGCTGGAAAGGTGGATGATAAGGGTGTAGTAGTACCTGCAGAGGAGAAAAAAGGTAACACTTTTTGGGTTTAGAATAGGTGTTTTCAGAAATGTGAATTGTTCTGTGGTAAATTTTATTGCACCTTGTTTGGAGTTTGTTTAGCATTTTGGTGATGATTGAATTTGTAATTTTAAATGATTAATATATTTTTATCTTGTTAACGGGGAAACTGAATAATTTTCAGTTTATATTTTGGTCATTCAGAAATTTCTTAACTGGGTATTTCGGGAATAAATATAAGAAATTAGTTTTCTGTGTATTCGGAGCCGATAAGTAGATTAGTATTTTATGATGGTAGTTCTATAGGGCCAGTGAAGATACAGGTACTGTCAACCCTCTTGAAAACAATACATCTTCTTGATGGTCAAAAGTGCTCTTTTAATGGTTTTCTTTGTCGTGTACATTTTACTCTCGTGTCTATTAAATCTGTTTATACCCGCTTTTGAATTGGAGGAGATTTCGGTGAAAGTCTCTTTGCTGGTTTCTTAAGAATTTTAATTTTGATGAAGTTAAGGGGCAGTTTTCTAATTTGATAGCATGCCTTTTATTTGCTAACAAATAGTGCTTTAGTATTGGATAAACATATGGATTATTCTTCTTTAATATTACCAAAGTGGAAGTCTGAACTGAATAATTTAGACTTCCCACGTGCCAAATTGCCCCCTCAAGGAAGGAAAATGGTAAAGAAACAGATTGCATATTTGTTTTCTGCTCAACATGAAATAAAACAAATTTTGTATATAAAAAGGTTTTCTTACTTTCAGAAAAAAGCCTTACCATATATCTTAGTGTTGATAGATATTTTTAGTTCCTGTGGCAGAGGTCGCCGCAAAACCCCTCGAAGATAGTAACTTGAAGAGTTCAGGGAGTTCAGAAGGAATCATATCTGGAAGTTCAGAAACTGAACCTGTGGTGGGAGATGAGTGTACCCCAATTTCTAAAGGTATATGCTTTTTGGTATTTCTTCAATTCTTTTATTTTTTGTTTTTGATTCGGAGGGGTGAGGTTTGGGTACTAATTGGAACACTTGAAAATCTGAAAGCTAATTGCAGTCCTTGTTTAGCAAGGAGAATTTATGCTTTTGTTATCTAAGGTCCTTCTTTGAGTGATGTGGGAAATGGTGTTATGATTTAATTTCATGGATGGCTCTCTCTTGTGTGCTCACATTCTCTAGTAGAACTTTAGAAGTAACTCGCATTAATTTTTCCAATTGCTTCTTTTTTTGTTGTTGTTGTTGTCGTTTTTAAAATTCTGATATATTGCTGTTTCTAAACCCAGTTCCTGCAATATTATCAGAGAATGATTCACATTCCATTGAAAATCAGAATGAGAAGCAGAACCTTGGTATTGTTCCAAAAACTTTTTGGGCTAACGAGATGATTGATGGAAAGATGGTAGTATCCTACTACAACTTTATTGTGTATTATCTCTTGATATTTGTATGGGTTTTTGTAGCTTTTGTTGGGGAAATTTTAAAATTATTTTGATTTCTAATATGAGATTCTCTCCTTTGCTTTCTAGGTTAATGCGGTTGAAGGATTGAAATTGTATGATGGACTGTTTGGTGATGCTGAAGTCTCAAAACTTTTTATGTTGGTAAATGATTTAAGGGCTGCCGGGAAGAAAGGACAATTTCAAGGCAAGTTTATATAATAGACCATATGAATTTGCCTGGAGTTTAGTCTTCTGTTCTTTAGTATTCCAGTCAAACCTTGCCCAATGTTGTTTATTTTATGTTTGACTGATGATTGATTCATGTAATAAGAATAACTTTTGATCCATGTTCCATCCCCACATTACTGCATATGGACACACAGATGCACACATGCAGCATGGTGGGAATGGAATACACTGTCAAAGACAATCGCTGCCCTCGTAATAAAACAAGTTATATCATTGGTATCATTGCAGAGTAATTGGTAGGTAGTTTTATCTGATTCAGTCATTAATGAGCTGGCTAGAATCCTTCTCTTTTTAATCTTAATAGCATTGCAATTTTCTTAGGATCTCTAATTTGAAAGACGGTTCTAACTATTTTTTGGCAATATAGTTTTCACCATAAAAAATACAGTTCATGATATTTATGAACATGTAAATGTTTTAGTGATTTGATGAAATTTTGGGAGTAGAAAATAAGAGTTAGAGGCTCCTCTCTCTGAATCTCTTTTCAGCTAAGGTAATCTTATTTGTGGTTATGATGACTAGTGGTAATATTTACATTTATTTGGGTTATACCTATTTGTTCGTATTAACTTGAGTTCCAGATCCCCATATTGAACTTGGGCCAAAAGACAACACCTGGAACCCCATCCATAATAAAAAAATCTAAATCCAAATAATTTTTTTAAAAGGTTACCGAATTAAGTACTTGGTCGTTGTTAACATGCAGGGACCCTCAATAAAATATGACACTCGAAAATAAATACATTTCTCCTCAAATATTTCATTCTTTTTATTATTTGTATTATAGTTGTGAATAGGTGGTATTCATAATTTTGTGCTTTTGCTTAGTATTAATTTAAGGTAGTGTTTATGAATACTTATATCGTTTTGCAGTTTCCCTTCCTGGTCTATGATCAGTGTTCTATTTCTTTTTATTTTATTCCATTTTAAATAATACCCGTGTTTGCATTTTATTTTTGTTCCTAAGAATTTTCTTTTGCATGCATTACTCTAAATTTACTAGCAAACTCTGTTTTATGTGATGTCATGTTACTTACAAATAGAATAATTGATCTAAAATAGATTTAACACCTGTATTATTTATTTCATAGAATATAAAATGAACATTTTGCAAATTATTCAAGCTATTTATATAGTTTAGTTCTTTTTGTTGCGAAAGCAGGTCAGACATATATAGTGTCAAAGAGGCCCATGAAGGGACATGGAAGAGAAATGATTCAATTAGGCCTCCCTATTGCAGATGCTCCTGCTGAAGATGACATTTCTTCAGGAACTTCCAAAGGCAAGTTGCAATTTTTTAAAGTTCTTGTGTTCTATAAAGTTTGACCTTTTAGGTCTTTAAATTTTTCTTTGGCTATGTCTTTACTTTTAAAAACCATTTGTTAAGCTTTTTCTTTTAATTACAAATTGCAGAGCGGAAAATAGAAGCCATCCCTTCCTGGCTTCAAGATGTTATTGATCGCTTAGTTGGCATGCAAGTTATGACTGTCAAGCCAGATTCTTGCATTATTGATTTCTATAATGAGGTTTGTTTGTAATTGAATTTATGTTATCAGATTTATTATTGGTGCGATATGCTAAGCAAATGTAATTCTGTTAAGCAAATGTAATTCTGTGGTGACTTATCTGTAGGGCGATCATTCACAGCCTCACATGTGGCTACCATGGTTTGGAAGGCCTGTTAGTGTCCTGTTCTTGACAGAATGTGACATGGCTTTCGGGAGAGTATTTGCAATGGACCATCCAGGGGATTATAAGGGCTCTCTCAAGCTTTCTCTTAAACCTGGGTAATTATTTTCAACCCCTCTCTTCTAACAGTATGTCTCTGACTCTTCACTCATTGCTGCTTCTGTTTTGGTGCATTCTTTTTTTAGAAAGCATCATAGTCCCATATATTATGGTTTTTACATTTAAGGTTAATTAGAAATCTGGGTGGCTGTATCCCTTTGAAAGATTGTTGATCAGCCTGCTTCTAGGAGGAAATTTTCCTTGGCACCTCCTTAACATTACGTAGAACCTTGAATTATTCAGGTTCATGGCATAGTTACCATGTTGGGAACTGAGTTCTTATCCCTTTTGATCTTAGTTCATGGTGTGTGTTTGCCTTATCCAAGTGAATCACATTACAGCATTCTGATGACTAGGCAACCTAGTTTTTTACTTATGCAGGATTCATAAGTTATTATTGACTGTGAGAATCACCTGCAATGTAGATATTCGCCTTTGTATCCTTGATGCACTGTGTGTGTGTGTCTTTTTGTTTATTTATTTATTTTTATTTTTATGGCAATACAGATCAATGCTTGTGATGCAAGGAAAATCCACAGATTTTTCAAAACACGCAATTCCTTCCCTCCGCAAACACCGTATACTTGTTACTTTCACCAAGTCTCAACCGAAAAAATCCTTGCCAAGTGACCGTCAGCGTCACTCTTCACCTGCAGCAGCCCCATCATCTCACTGGGGTCCACCACCTAGTAGATCTCCCAATCACATTCGGCATCCTGTGGGGCCAAAGCACTATGCGGCAGTTTCAACAACTGGAGTATTGCCAGCTCCACCCATCCGCCCCCAAATTCCACCTCCCAATGGCATTCAGCCGCTGTTTGTGACTACCCCAGTTACACCACCACCCATGCCTTTTCCAGCATCGGTACCCATTCCGCCTGGTTCAACTGGATGGCCAGCTGCTCATTCAAGGCATCCCCCGCCTCGCCTTCCTGTCCCTGGCACTGGAGTTTTTCTTCCTCCACCAGGCTCGGGTAATTCATCAAATCCTCAACAGTCACTGGGTAATGAAGCTAGCCTTGCTCTTGAGACATCTGCCCCCCAAGAAAAGGAAAATGGTTCAGGAAAAACAAACCATGGAACAGTTGCTTCTCTTAACAGAACAGTAGATGGGAAATCCCAAAGGCAAGACTGTAACGGAAGTGTGGATGGAACTGAAAGTTTAAGAGCTGCAGCTAAGGAAGAACTGCATCCAAGCATTACTGACAATACAGCTGCAAGTGAGACAGCTGGAGCAGTTTAGACACATATATACATATATAGAGAGAGAGAGAGAGAGAGAGAGAGAGAGAGAGAGAGAGAGAGAGAGAGAGAGAGAGAGAGAGAGAGAGAGAGAGATTATTCTTCAAAGGGAAGGAGTAGGCTGCAAAACGGCAATGAGTTGGAAGCAAATGTAACGGCAACATTCAAAACTTTGACACGATGCTAGCAAGAAGAACAGGGAAGATAACGATTCCTGTTCTCTTTGAAATCCCTTAGTTCTCTGTACCTTTTTTGGTGTCTTATTATGTGAACTCTTTCTTACACTAGGCGGAAAATCACAACCCTTAATTTAACTTTTGGTTCTTTTCTTTCTAATGGTTTTTGGTGCTCTGGTTCTTGGATATTGGTTGCTACAAAAATATTCAATTATGGCTTAACCAACTGTTTTCTCTTACCAAGTTTATCCTTTTATTATGAACCCTCCTCTGAATCTTAGTTGAATAGTTGGTCAGTTGTCTAAAAAAATCAAGGAATATAGTGTTTTTCAGTTATGCATCATACATCCATTTGGGTTTTGGAGAATATGTTTATTTTTCTATTTGCAAATGTCTCAAAAACCAAGAACCAATCCATTGCATAGCACAGCTTCACGATAATCATGTTTCTAACGTAAAATGAAATGGAATAACATCTACTTAGGAGTTAGTCCTGTGGACTAGCCAAAAACCAACTTTTTTTCCAGCAATTTCTAATTTGCACTCAATATTCTCTATAGGTGAATGCAACTTTCATCTTTAAGGCAATGAAAGATGCACAAAAGGGATTTTTATTTATTATTTATTACAACTCAAAATAATGTTTTTGAGTGTTGTTTGGTAATTCACGTATTTTTATGCATCGAATTAAAAAGGAATGAACAAATTGAAAAATTATATTTTCAAGCTAATATGTTCCCTATTACACATACCCAAAAATAAGAAAGCATGTACTGTTTTATCAAGTGATCGAATATAACAGGAATGAATTATTATGTAAACAACTTTGCAAAGAACCTTATAAAAAAAATCCAATACTAGTGCATCAAATCATATCATATATAAAATAATGGAAACCCAGATATTTAATTAAATTCAATAAACATTTATATATTAATAATTTTAATTTTCAATATAAAATTCATATATATACCACAGAAGAAAACAATTATTAAACTTACCAATTTATTTTCATGAAAACTTTGGGAGTTTATAGTGCCTCATCTCATTCGCATTTTAAAAAATAAAATAAAACATCTGCTACAAAAAAATCTTTGCTCATCTTTAAAATAAGATTAAAAATAAAAACAAATTTACATAAATTGATTCGGTAGATTTAATAATATATATAATAATTTCTCATATAAACCAAACATCGGGAAAACATGTTAAACCTATATTGAGATAACTGTCTAAATAACATTATTTCTTTTTTATTAGTGTATCAATCTATACTTCAAAAATAAAATAAAAACCGTATTAATCTAAATAAATAAATAATAGGAATAAAATATAAACAAATATCTTTATAATTGGATGTAATACATACTATTTAATTTTGGGCCAATTTAAATTCTTCTACTTTTTTTTAATATTTATATATATATATATATTTTAAAATGGTGACCAAAAAATAAATTGTTAAATGCATATATTTTTAGAAATTTAAAAAAAAAATAAGGAATAGAAAACACATGACCACTTTTTTTTACATATAGGCTGTGTTTGGAATGCAGGATTGGCTCGGGCCGGATAGAGCTGTCATGATTAAATAGAATTGGATATAGCATGATTGAATTTTTCAAATCCTGTCATGTGTTTGGTGCAGTCTAGTATGATATGATTTAATATCCTGTGTTTGGTGCAGTCTCGGATTGGATTGTATTTTAATTTCATAAAATACTTTATATTTTATAAATTATATTATAATTATAACTTTAATTATTAATTTATATAAACATGATATATAAAATATATTGTAATATAATTTTAATTACAAATTTAATGAAACATAATCTTATGTAATTTCGAAAATATTAAACATAATTTATTACAAATATGTCGTAATTGTTCATAACAAACATAAACAACTACTAAAATAGAAAAATAAAAAATATTTAACATAATACACATGTGCTAGTATCTCATAATAACTACTCTAACTCTGCAACTGACAATTAAACTGATGAAAAATGAATATTCATTTATGTTTTGATAATCAGGTGCACTATAATTAATCTTCATTTCCACTGTAGAACATTTATTATTATTTTTAATTGCGAGTTCAATGTATGAAACATAAGCTATTTATGCTTAATCTAATGAATGATAGGATTTGTATGAGTTGCATTTGAATCCATGAATTTGTTCTTGACATTCTACACATGAGTCATAAATCATTGGTTGTCTTCCTCTGAGCACAACATATACTTTGTGATTTGCCATTACAAGTATCTATATATACAAAATATGTTAGTGTAATTTCTACGATATAAATAACAAAAACATTGGAAACATTAGAAAATAAATAACCATAACACCATTATCATTAATATTGTTCATATCCATATAAATAATATAAACTAAACATTTCATACAACTAATGCTTACATCAATAAAAATGAGCATTACATACAAGTAATGCTCATGATAACATAAACACCTATGAGCATAAAAAAGCGAGATAATATTTTAAAATACTTAGACAAAGTTTTTTCGATGCCATGCACATATCAACCTCCATCAACCAATAGATGAACATCCAATCAACTTAGAAATGAACTCAACTTTTTCTTCATTATCATCTAATCCATTAAACACCTCAAACTTGGGTGGCTTCTCACTAAAAATATTTATGGCCTTAATTCTAACACTAACCGACATCCCAACCTTCTAAGTTCAGCATGCATAACTTGTTGTATTTCTTCAGTAAGCTTAGGACATATAGAATCAGCTAGTTTATCCCATTATTTTCTAGATTCACTCATCATTTCCTTCAATGATTCAACAATGTTATCCAACCCACTAGTTATTCCATCAATTGGTATAGATCTATTTCTACGATTGGTTTGTTGAGATAGTGAAGTTTGACCAATTGACATTAGAGAATTTTCCTTATCTTCTCCAATGTCAGTTGGATGAGTTCGAGTCTCAACATCATTATGAAGATCTGCAACCATGTCAGCTGGAGTTTCAACATCTATGTCGGTCTCACGATCCAATCCAAATATATTAGCCAACCTTTCATAAACAGTCTACGTAATTATATAAACATAAATGGTTAGAACAAATTTATAACATAAACTTTGACAATTAAATTTGTACAATTTTTTTTTTCAGACCTTCACATAGTTTGCTCAAACTTCATCGTTGTCAACTTCAATACATTTGTTCGTGTTATTCCATCCAAATCCACTTTTGTTTCACATATCAAAAACCATTCCATAATATTTCTTCCACTTTTTCATTTTCGATTCAATGAGTGGATTGGCTTTCAAATCGCATCCTGGAACAAATTTGATAAAGATTTTTCAATAAAATTGGATGTGCCAGGTTTGAAGATACCATTTTTAGTTCGGTACCCCTTGACCACTATATCAACAAATATATTCAATAGTGTATCATTTTCAATCTTACTTCACACACGCTTATTAAACTTCCTTGTTCGTTCATTGTCATGGCTGCTACTTCCACTATTCATTTCTAAACCAACTTCACAGTAAAGGCAAAAACCAAAATATCAATTACAAGAATATGATCCAATGCTTTTTATTCAATCCAACACAAATATTCAAAATAACATTTTAGTGCAAGTTTATAAAAGAAGAAAAATACAAAGTACAAGTTCCATAACAAATAAAAAAACATAATGCAAGTAAATAAATAGTTTTAACCATTCCTATTTGCCCTCCATTCATCATATATTTGTGTACTCAAATTATCTCTGCATTCACTCCATTCATTTGATGCCTCAATAGATCCTATGGTTTCGTTGTCTACTATTGGTTCAATACTTTGCATTTCATCTACCTCAAGTTCAATTGAATCACTTGACATTTCTCTCATAATAAGATTATGTAGAAAACAACATGCAGTGATTATTCTCTTTTGTGTTTTGATTGAATAAAAAGATAGACTTCTTAATATGACTCAACACTTTTTAAGTAATCCAAAGCACCTTTCAATTAATTTCGTGCAGATGCATATTTCATGTTAAAGTATTCTTCTCGGTTTTGTGGCGCACAACTAACTCTCCACTCTGAAAGGTGATAATGTGTCCCTATAAATGGTGCAAGAAAACCTTCACTATTTGTGTATCTAGCATCCACAAGATAACAATAACCTAACATGAATAAATCATAATTAATTTTTCATTATATCTCACAAAACTAAATATTGTAACAATTAATTTTAATCTCCATCATAATTTATTCTTACCAGTTGGAACTTTTAACCCATTTGGTCTACTAACAGCATCTCTGAGGACTCTAGAGTCGGAAGCTGAACCTTCCCAGTTAGGTAATACAAAAACAAACATCATGTTCCGATCACAAACACGTAATACATTAGTGGCAAGCTTTCCTTTTTATGTTCGATATCTAAGCTTGTCAATATCAGATACATGAACCTTTATGAATGTTCCATCTAGTGCTCCCAAACAATTCTACACAGTTGATAATAATAAATTTTATAAGTCATATTACATTTATTTTTATAGTAATATAACAAACATGATAATGTATAAACATACCTTAAAAAATTTTCATCTATCATCAGTATAGTTAGCAAACACTGGTTATGGAGATTTTAATAAGCTACATTGCAACCACAATACTCCATTCAACACCGAGTTGAAATACCTGCTCATAGTTTCTCCTGAACGCTTAAATCTATTTTCAATGGTTCAGTTATTTACATGATGAGAAAATACGTGTAAAAACATACTCACTTGTTCTTCTATGCTAACCACACTATCTTTTTTAAAATGTCTATCCGCACGTAGTAATTCACGTAACAAACTGAATGTGTTCCTATCCATTTTAAGTTGATTGACACATTCAATGTCATTGTGACCTATAATACTATCATAAACAATCAAACGAGTTTCATACCTAGTAAATGTACGTTTCTTAAGCACATACTTTTTAAAATGCCTATGAGCCAAAACATAGACCATCATTACATGCACCAAACAAATAAGTATCAGACAAAAGTATTGTTTATATTTATTTATCCTTGTCTAGTTATGGAGCCAAAACATTGTTATTTTTCATTTCCTTTTATTTATTTATTTATTTATTAACTCTTATGCATATAACTAGACAAAATAGACAAGATCATGTCAATAGGAGAACCAAACGCATAACAAAGCCAAATCAGCATTACCACTGGCCTAGCTTTTTTGGTCACGCAGTTAGTGTATTTCGTGTCTTAAGTAAAAATTATAAATTCAACATGCCTTTATAAATCAAAAAGGGTCTGCAAAATTAAATTAACATGCCCAAAAGAAGCTTCAATTTAGAAATTTAGAAAACAAAAATTTATCATAGTGGAAAAAAGAAGAAATATTGGAATTCAGAAACACGTTTTATTAAAAAATATTCAATAGTTACACAATCAGACTCAGAGTTGATAATGAAATGACTAATAAAAAAATGGATCTGTTAAGGGAGAAGCCAGAGACGAAGAGAATGAGTACTTGAGCTAAAAAAGCAGCAAAAACAGCATCATTGGTTAAGATAAAATGGATATGTTAAAGGAGAACTCGATTCGCGAAGAGCAGCAGTTGTTGCAGGAGAAGCCGAGTCGCGAGGAGAAGCACCCAAATTCGGATGAAATGGATCTTTAAGGAAGAATTCGATTCGCGAAGAGCAGTAGTTGTTAAGGAGAAGCCAATTCGCGAAGAGCAGCACCCAAATTCAGATGAAATCAATATGTTGAGGGAGAGCCTGATTCGTGGAGAGTAGGAAAGTAGAGGAATTCTAATTCTAATCCTAGTCCAGGTCTTATAATCCCATGTATGAGTGCATGATTAGAAATCTGGTTAAAGAAGAGATTAAATGAAGAACCAGATTTCCTAATCCAATTCTCATGGCAGCACCAAACACCGAATAAGGGAAATTCAATCCCCTCTCTTTTCTGGTGTCCTAAACATTGCCATATAGTCTTTTCCTATAGTATCCATTTTTAGTCTAGTATTTCTACATTCATAATTTTAATCTCGCATTGCATTATTTTACATTCAAAAGCATAATCATAATTTGAAAAAAAAAATGCTCATGTTGTACATGGACATAATATTTGAAATTAAAGCATATCAATTTTAATTTTTATAAATATTACTTTTTTATATTTTCTAAATTTTCATGAAAATTCTACGGACATTTTTAAAATTTTCATAGATATTTTAAAAATTTCAATAGAAATTATAAATTTTTTGACTAAATTGTAAATGAATTAATATGGAAATTTTGATGAAAATATTGCAGAAATATTAAATAAATATAAATTTTTTTGACAGAAATTATACCAATTTTTTTAG
The DNA here is from genome assembly GCA_003254975.1 of Ochetophila trinervis. Lineage (NCBI taxonomy): Eukaryota > Viridiplantae > Streptophyta > Magnoliopsida > Rosales > Rhamnaceae > Ochetophila > Ochetophila trinervis. The sequence continues at coordinate 40,924 of QANX01006101.1, forward strand.
GTGGCAAATATCCTAACCACCCCGTAAAAAAACAATATTTCTACAAAATTTTGTAGAAATTTAAAATATTTTCCATCTTTAGACACCATGGAAATATTAATATCGACAAAAATATCAAATATGAAAATATGAAAATATTGTGGAAATATCGATATCGATAAAAATTTAAAAGAATTGGCATAAATTTATAAGAAAATATAAATGTTTTTAATGAAATTTTAAGATATGCTTATTTATTAAATATTTTATCAATATAACTATAAAAATTGAAAAAATCATTGAGCGGAAATTATATTTCTCATAACCAATATACTTATAGCACTCGTTAACAGTAACAAAAATATTACTATTAAGCGATCAATTATTGATTAATTAAAATAATAAAAGTATATAATTATTTAATACGGCTCAATACCATATATAATTTTTTGGTAGTTCAAAACTTTAACTCTCTTCTTCATCTTTATTTTCAATAGTGTATTGAGAGAAATATTGATTAAAAGACACATCTTTTTAATAAATTTGCATGTAATTGTTAATATGCCAAGTTGCCAACCACATGGATCTAATATTACATTGACTATCATTGCTTATAGTCATAATATGCATATGATATTGGTTAAGTTTGTGTATAACTGATGTCCGCTGATGATTGAGCTTGAGAATGTATCAATGAGTTACTACTTGATGACATTCCATAAACATTCATGAATAAGGGTTATATTCATCTCCAACCTTCATTGATCCAAAATTTATAGAAGAAACTTTATCTTTTTGTTGTGACATCTTCATTATACCAATTTCTCTACGTATATAGTCTTTTTTTATAGCACCAATTTTTATCTTACCATTTTTACATTCATGATCTTCATCTTGCGCTGTATTGTTTTACATTTGAAAACATAATCATAATTTGAAAAAAAATGCTCATGTTGTATTTGTACATAATATTTGTAAGCATTTCATTTTTATTTTTATAAATAATTAAAAATATTACTTTTTTATATTTTATAAAAATTCATAATATTTTTAAAATTCTATAAAAAATTTAATTTTCAATTTTCAAAATTTTCATAGATATTTCAGAAATTTTCACAAAATTTTTTAAAAATTTTCATAAAAAATTGGTGAAAATATGGGAAAAAAAAAATCAATGGAAACTATGAAAATTATAGCTCCTTTTTTTTTTTTTTGGAGGGGGGGTGTGAATATCCTATCAACCCTATGAAATTTCATAGACACACACCTATGTCATTTCCATTTTTTTAATTTTTAATTTATTTTATCAATTAAAATTAAATATTAATTAAAAATAAACAAAATAGGAATAGGAGACACAAATGCATCACTTATTCTAATTTTTTCTCAAACATATTATTTAATTTTCTTCTATTAACATTAAATGTCAATTTAAAAATAAAAAAGTATTTAATTTATAAACAAACAAAAAATTGACTTTATTTTCAATTTTTTTATAACTTGATTATTTTAAAACACTTCATTTACATTTCTTTAAATTTGTAAATGCATATTTTTTAGACAAAAATAATGGAAGGAGACATAAATGCGTCACCTATTCCCATTTTTTAACCCCAAAATAACCAAAATAGCATAGTAACTTGGACATCAAACTAGGTTCTCAAACTACGTTGATACTTGATACTCCCTAAGCAACCACAACTAAAGTAGCTCCTTTATTAAATATAGAAAAAATGAACAAAAAAAGTAATGAATCCGAAGAATACAGACATGTAGTCTACCTCATTAAGATCTTTCAACGTAAAAATCTCATGCGAAGAAAACTCTAACAGGAAAAAAGAGTATAAGCAAACCAAAACTAAAACCACAAACAACTCAAAAAAAAAAAAAAGAACAAAAAAACCCCAAAATGTCAAAACTGAAATATAAAAGATTTGTCCTTAGAAAGATCATCAAGATGAGCTGCACGACAGTAATCCTGAAGATCATAAAACCAAGAAGCTCTCGAAGAAGAGAAGGCCTTTTTAGAGAGCAAGTCTACTACCCCATTACCATTCCCAAACAATGAGTCACTTTTTTTTTTTTTTTTGCTGAAAGGGGTGTTTTATAAACCAAAAGAAAACAGCAGGAGAACCCACTGTCAGAATCAAGATTGGTCTAAAAATCAGTCGTTTGATCTTGAGCGGCCACAAAAAGACAATGCAAAAACAGCAGGGGAAAAGGTGTGGCTAACTGAATACTTAAGCCCCCATTTACAGACACAATGAGAAACACTATTGTTGCTTCTAGGAGTCCAACAAAAATAAACACAGTTCAAAGAGGAAGATAAACTAATAATAGAATAAATAATTCCTTGGGCGGACCAGTACACAGCAAGAGGATTCTTATTAACCAGGAACTGAATGACTGTTTTAGCATCAGAAACACAAATAACATTCATCCACTCCTCCTCAATCTCCCACTGGATCACTTTCAGAATTGCATAGGCCTCCGCAGCTTCGGGGACATCGATGAGCTTCTTAGAGGTTCACACAGCCAGAATTCTACCTTCGGAATTTTTAGCCACCACCGCAGCACAAGCTGCTCCGTTTGATACATAGGCATAACAGTTGACAGTGGTGGTATTTACAAATGGCCTGTTGGCAGAAATAGAATGGTAATCGGCTCTGGCTGCTTCAACACTACCCGAATGAGATGGAAAGTTAGAGAATTCGCCAAATCTACAGTGGAGGGTCTGTAAACAAAAGGAGAACCGAGCATTACGAATACTCTAAATATGTTCAAGAATCAAAGAAGCAAACAAAAAGAAGTTATCTTTATCAGAGGCAAAGACAGGGAAATATTTTTCCGGATTCCTTAGACAATCAAGGAAATCAAAGATATCCTTCGATTGAAGGAAATCTCTCATTGGAGCGAAGAAAACCACAAAACTTTAGCAACTTGACAGTTCCAAAACAAATATAGCTCACTTTCCACCAAAGAACAACCATGAAGGCACTCAAGAGACCTTATCACCACATTGCGAGAAGCCAAATTTTCCATAACTGAAAGACAGCCACTAACCAATCTCCACAAAAAGAATTTCAATGTTTCATCAATACAATGAGACCCCAAAAATTTCCACCAAGACGAGGAAACAAAAGAAAAAGTCTAAGTTAATCTGTAAGCAGATTTAACCGAGAAGACCCTAAACCTCTCACCAATCTGGATAATCTGATCATCACACAACCTATTCACCCATAGTTACATTCTGATATTGGCCACAGAGTTATCATCAAAAAATTATTCGATCTTCCTATAGTTCTAGCTGTCGTTAGGAAAGATAAGGGATTCAACCATTCCTTCAGAGACTCTAGAGTTAATCTGCCTTGGAGTGGGAATGAAGTCTTGAAGGTTAGGGTCCCAGGGGTCTTCTTAAAAGTTAATTGAATCCCATTTGCCAACCCGATAACATACACCTTTAGACAAAATTGGTCTAAAGCTTAGAAGGCCCTTCCAACACCAAGATTGAGAGTTTTTCCTTTTACATTTCATAAAGGTAGTATTGGGAAAGTATTTAGCTTTCAGAGCTTTACTCCACAATGTTTCAGGACTTGTAACCAGCGACCAACCAATCTTTCATAGCAAGGCATCATTAATATTTTCAAGCTTCCTCAGCCCTAACCCATCACAAGGCTTTAGACTACAGATTTTATCCCAAGACACAGGGGACCAAAACCTATCCTTTTTAGACCCTCCCACCCAGAAAAATTTACAAGGCAACTTATCAACTTTTTGACTCTAGAAAAGGGCATTTGTTGGTAGACATTGCATAGATAGGAGTAGAGCTCATAACTGCTTTAATAAGAGTGCATCTCCCAGCCTAAGACAACATCTTTGCCTTCCAACCTTTGAGCTTTCTTTCCATGTTCGAGAACAACTCTAAAAAAGCCACAAACTTATTCTTGCCCACAATAAGGGGATTACCCAAGTACTTAGTGTTTTTTGGCAATTCCTTCATATTAATCAAGAGTTTAATATGAGCTTTGACTCTGGCCTTAGTGTTCCTAGAAAAAACATAGCCTGATTTCAAGACACTGATTAGTTGCCCTGTCCATTTACAAAACTGAGAAAGACACTCTGCAATATGAGACATATTCTCCCCATTTGCTTGGCAAAAGATCATTAGGTCATCAACAAAGAACATGTGAGAGATGGCTGGACTATTCCTACCCAATTTGATCTATTGGATCTTGCCCTCCTCCTTAAGCTAGTAAAGCATCCTAGAAAGCAATTCCAAAAGAATAATGAACAAAAAGGGGGAGAGGGGATCTCCTTGTCTAATACCCCTTTTATGCCTTCACATGACCACAAATTCTACCATTAAGGAGAATAGACATTGATTCAGTAGACGAGCACTGGCTGATTAGGTTCACAACTTTAACCGAGAATCCGAAGCTTAACAGGATATGGTTGAGCACCTTCCAATCTACACGGTTATAAGCCTTTTGCATATCATTGGTTATAATGCCCACAATACCATTGGTTCTTTTTTTTCCTTTTCATAAAATGCACAATCTCATTAACAAGGATCATATTGTCACCAATCCACTTGCCAGGGACGAAATTGATTGATTAGGGGAACTGATTCTAGAAAGCAACAATTTAATTATGCTAGCCAAAAGCTTGGAAATAACTTTGTAGATGGTGTTGCAGAGACTAATAGGGCAAATATGGTTGAACTTATAAATCTGTTTCACTTTTGGGATAAGAATGACAAAGGTTCTATTAAGAGCCATTGGCAACCGACCAAAGCTAAACACATTTTGGATCACATTACAAACATTAGGTCCAACAATGTTCCTAAAGTTTTGAAAGAAAGCAGTAGACATAACATCAAGACCAGGGGATTTTGCTGGGTTCAAACCTTTGAAGACATCAAAAATCTCAGAATTAGAAGGAATAGCCACAATACCTTCATTCTTAATGTAGCTGACACAAGGGAGGATAAAGACATCCAAGCTCGAACAATGGATAATGTCATCCACTTTAAATAGCTCAGCAAATTGGGAACACAGATGCTCCCCAATAGAGTCTCTTGAGTCAAGCTACTGACCTTTTTCTTCTATCATTGCGGCAATAAAAATACGTCTCATATTCACAATAGTGGAAGCATGGAAGAACTTCGAGTTCTGATCTCCAGCTGTAAGCCATAATTCTCTTGATTTTTGGCTCCAAATATTCTCAGATCTCTCCAACCATTCATTTAGGTCTCTTTGCAACTCATTTTCCTTTTTTATAAAGTCATCAGAAGGTTCAAGGCCTTGCAAATTAGAGATTTGATCTTCTAAATCTTTAATTCTAGACTCGCTAATACCAAACACATTTGTATTCCAAATAGTTAGAGCTTTGGCTGTAGTACGAGTCCTTCGACCACTGAAATGATTTTAACAAGCTCCTTTAATCTCCTGTTCACAACTGGGATCTCGAATCGAAGCTTCAAAAAATCTAAAGGGTCTAGAAGTTTTTGGATGATCCAGAGATGAGTGCATGAGAATAGGGATGTGGTTTGAATTAGCGACATTAAGATGAACCACCCCAACTTTAGGAAATAGAATCCTACATTCAGAACTAACCAGAGTTCTGTCTAACCTCTCACAAATGTTAGCAGCACCCCCTCTTAGATTGTACCATGTAAAAGAGTTACCAAAATAACCAATATCCAAAGCTCCCAAGTTATTAATAAAATTCCTCAAGAAAAAATGGGATTGCAAGTATCATCAAGACCTCCAAACTTTTCATTTTTATCAACAAGGTCGTTAAAATCCCCAATACAAACCCAAGCATGCTGACCACCATTCATAACCGATTCAAGTTCAAGCCAAAAGTCCTGTTTCATAGTCCTATTAGCCGAACAGTAACAACACCATAATGACTAAGGAACTTTTTCATTAATAACAGCTTCAATTCCAATAATCCAACAAGATTTATAGACAACTTTCCATCCTAGAACTTCACTCCAGAAAAAAGCCAACCCATCCTTGCCATTGACTGCTTCAACAAAAGTTGAATTGTCAAAAATAAGTGACTTACCTACCTCTTCCATTCTACTTATGTTAGCCTTAGTCTCCATAAGAAAGAGAGCTAAGGGGGAAGTATTCCAAACGAGGCGTGTCAATCCTCGCACTGTCGAGAGTCTTCCCATACCTTAGCAGTTCCAGGAGATAAGCTTCATTGATAGGCTGTGGGCATGATTAAGCTCGCCTCCTCAGCTGTCATAGTAGAAACACTACTCAAAGGGATATGTTCAACATTCTCTTGGGACACCTGACCTTCATTTCTTTTACCATATCGAGCTCTACTTTTCAACCTTTTGAGACGAAGGGAAATAGTCTTACCGTCAGTATTGCTCAAGCTATTTTGTGGAAATATTGACTAACCTGGACAACACTCTTCCCCATTAATTCCATCAGCATCTGAACTACATTCAACCTTTTTAAAAGGATAACCTTCAACAGAAGGGCCCACCAAAGTTAGCTTTTTCTTTTATGGCTCACTGGAGGTGCCTATCGAAATACTCCTTGAGAAGCCCCGTATGCCTCCTCGTCATGTCTTGGGCATAGACTTGTTGGTACAGCCCTGCAACCCACTTTACAAGCTGGGCTTAAATTTCCCACGCTCTCCTCATCAAATAGAAGGTTTTGAATTTGGGTATTCAACCCCAAATCTTGCTCTGACTGATGGGACAACTCAGACTTTTCAAAACCTTGAACAGGGCCATCGCTGACACCCTCGAGATCTTCAGCAACTTTTTCGATCCTACCCGAGTTAACTCGGCCCTCAACCGGTTCAGCTACCTCTACTCGTTCACCTGCCATTCTTGACTCAGAGAGGCTAAGGTCTTTCCCATTTTTCGTAGTCCCCTTATGGTTCGTGTTTACTTCACCGGTGAACGTATCAAAAATCACCCCCCTCCAAATTTCCATTCTTATGAGAAAAGTGCCTTTTGATACCACCGTATACGCATATGCTTGAACCCACATACCATACATATCTCCATCAGCAAGTTGAATGTGAATAGTATAAAGTTTGCATGAACTTTTGGCATGCCCCATTAGCCCATAGTTATAGCAAAACTCCGCTAAATGTTCATATCTGCATTGAATCTAGCATCCTTTATTTCCAATCACATGATGGAAACCACTAGGAATGGGTTTCTGAACATTAATTTCCACATGCATTTTGATGTATTTCAAGCCCACAATATTTGTTCTTGTAGCCGATTCACATTGAATGACTTTTGGGAAGAGTCCCTCTATTCTGATGGCATTTTCCTTCGTCATAAATTGCATTGGTAAACTGTGAATTTGGACCCAGAAAGAACAAAATTTAAAGTCTATGTCAGTAAAGGCAAGATCTGGGTTCTATTAACTAAGGAGCAAATGTGCTCCATTGACTAACTAGGGGCGCCTCTTCAAACTCTGTTCCGGTCAGCCTTATTCTTAAAAGAAGAGAAGAGAAACACATTATTTTCCAGCTGCTCAACCTTAGTTGATTGTTCCGTAAACTAAACCTTTCTCAGGATAATAAAAATCACATTTTTGCTTACTAATTTGTTCGAGCAGATCTTACCCACTAGGGAAACATTCGAAATTTTTTAGCTCCCACTTCATCAGCCGACAAAACTAAATCAGGAATTTGGAAATGACTTTCTGAGCCCTCATGATCTCTCATAATATCCATGAATACTTGCTAACAAATGATAACACAAGAGAAAATAGCAAAATAAACAAATGAAACTCAAAAACACTACATGAGTGTAAGAAGTGCTAAATGACGAACCCACAGGATCACTTAGGACCTAACGGCGAATCCATTGCTGTGTATTTGTTGAAAACATGTTCTCAACCTTACTAATTTCCCCTTGTGCTACAATATGGATATCTACAGAGGCCCTACATTGGTTGGGACTCCATCTTTTAATATATATATATATATGAGTCACTTGGAAACGAATATAAAAAAGTTTGATACTGAAAGAGGTTTTATGCCTGGTCTAGGGGTTTCTGATCAGCTAGATATAAATGGAATCAAGAGAGATGAATATACCTCAGCTTGAGCTGATTGCTGATGAGGAAGGAGCTTCTTTAATCTCTAACTACTTACTGGTGGGAAAAGTCATCTCCAAAAAACAGGTAACTAGGAATATCGTTCACATGATTGTTAAGAGAGTGTGGTTTACAAAAGAATCAGTTGATGTTGAATAAGTGGAGCCAAATCTGTTCTTGTTCTCTTTTAAAAATGTTCATGACCGGAACAGGGTGTGGAAGAGAAAACCCTGGTCGGTTAATGGCGGCCATTTATTATTGAAAGAATGGTCCCCAGCGGTGCCGTTCAGGGAGCTTGATTTTAATTTTTCGGCTTTCTGGGTTCAAATACATGGACTGCCTTTATGTTTTATGACCAAGGCGAACGCTAAGAAAATAGGAGGGATTTGCCCAGTGGTGTTGTCCTGTGAAGTTTCCTCACGCACAAACTTTATCGGGAAAAGATATATAGGCCTCCAGGTTGAAGTTGATCTTCGGAAGCCAGTTCCTTCAGGTTTCCTCCATAGTCTGGCTGGTAGAAAAATGTGGATTCAGTTCAGGTATGAACGGATGGTAGAGCTATGCTATAAATGCGGGGTTATCGGACATGGTCAATCTAACTGCATGGAAACATAAATTCTAACTTCTCTAGAGGATATGGAGCTATACGGGCCTTGGTTGCGTTCTGAAGCGGATGCTTTTACAGTGATGAGAGTGGGGCACTATCTCAGGAGGGTTGAAATACCTAGAGGTGAAATTTTTGACTCCCTACAGAAGGATCTGAATTAAAAAAATCTGGAAGAAAAAGAAGACGATGAAGATCGGAGAATGGAAGATTTGGAAAACTGTGATGGTGTAGCGACCGAGTCCGGCGAATGCAGGGGATTAGAGGGTGAGTCAAATCGTGTAGCTGAGCAAGAGGTCGGTGTAGCAGTTGGGCAATCAGAACAACCAATGGCAGATGATCCTGACAATCAAATGAATGAGTGGCATGTGGAGGGTAGGTATGATACAGTAACCAAGAGACATAAAGGCGCAGAGGGCTGCGTGGCTCAACATCTGACACAGAAGTCAAACCTTGGGCCAGTTTGTAAGGAAATGGGCCTAAGTAAATTTGAGATATTTGGGGATCAGGAGAAGCATTTGAATCAGGCCACTTTGTTGGGCCATATTGGAAGGGCTCCTGCAGTGGGCCAGAAGAGGAAAATTCCTACGAAGCTTAATAGCAACTTTAAACTAAGTAAGACTCTTTGCTCGGAGGAGGTGTCTGTTTCAAGTCTGAATGAGAGTTATCCAGCTCCTATGACTGAGGAGCATGCGCAAAACTTTTCTAAAGGTAGATTGAAAGAAAAAGCGAGGGCAAAAGGTTGTCAACTTCCGGTAGTTGGTTTTGAGGAGGTCACCGGTCCAGTCGTAAAGGAGCTGGTTCTCGTGAACAATGAAAATCTGAAGGCTGAGGAGGCGGGTCTTACCATGCCCCCAGTTGTTAAATGAGGCTCATTTCGTGGAATTGCCGAGGCTTTGGGAGAAGCTCGACAGTTCGAGGCCTTAAAGGCCTGGTTAGAAGGTTCTCCCCGACATGCCTGTTCTTAATGGAAACTAAAATTAGCTCTGCACGTGTTCAACAGATAAGTAAGTCAGTTGGTTTTGATAACTGTGTTGCTGTGGATTGTGGTTTGGGTTGTGAAGGATTGGCTATCCTCTGGCAAGATTCTGTTAATTGGGAGGTGTTCGGTTGTGAAGGATTGGCTATCCTCTGGCAGGATTCTGTTAGTTGGGAGGTATTCTTTACATCCAATTGTTTGTTTGGTGTTAATGTTACTGATTTGGATAGTGTGTACTGGAGTCTCTGGCTTTGCTAATGCCCTGCAAAGAGAGCTATTAGGAAAGTCTTTTGGAATAAGCTAGGTGAGGCTGTCAAGATGGGCATGGGAATCTGGGCGTGTGTTGGGGATTTTAATGATATTTTGAATCAAAATGAAAAAATGGGTGGTAGGAGATTCACGGAAAAATCCAACTTTTTCCTTCAGAATTTTGTGAATGAGATGGGTGCGATTGACTTGGGTTTTAATGGTAATTCCTTCACTTGGTACAACAAAAGAAATGGGGGGGGGGGGGGGGGGGNNNNGGGGGGGGGGGGGTAACAACCGGGAGAGGCTGGATAGAGTGTTGGTTAGCACTGATTGGAGGACTCGTTTTGACAGGGCAGGTGTCCTTCACCTTAATGCAGGGAATTCTGACCACTCTCCTATCATGGTTTGTTCTGTCCTTGACCACCCTTCAAGACCAAAACCTTTTAGGTTTCTTGAAGCTTGGACTAGGTACCTAAATTGTGGTAAAGTGATTCAGGAGGCTTGGTGTCGGAATAATCTTTAGACAGGTAGAGTTTCTTTTGCTAACCGAGTCAGAACCATTGCCAGAGCTCTGCAAATTTGGAATAAAAATAGTTTCGGCCTGTGTCAAACTCGAGTAGCTGAACTGGAGGATCGTCTGAAGACCATTCAGGGATCTGAACCCTCAGATGTTAACATTGACCGGGAAAGGGATGTTCAGCTGATGTTGAATGAATGGAGATTCAGATTAGAGTCTATGTGGAGGCAGAAATCCAGAGAGTTGTGGTTAAAAGCGGGAGACAAGAACTCAAGATTTTTCCATGCCTCTACTATAACCAACAGGAGAAGAATTCATATTCCAGCTATCAAGGATGTGAGTGGTGAGTGGAAAGTCACTCAACAGGAGATTGGAGAGACCCTTACTGACCAATTTGAGGTTCTTTTCCGAGCTGAGGAGGTTGAGTTCTGTCCTTTCTTGGATAAACTAATTCAACCGGTTATTTCGGAGCATGAGAACATTTGTTTTATGGCTGTTCCTTCTGGAGAGGAGATCTTTGCTATTGTTAGGAGCATGCATCCTATTAAAGCTCCAGGGCCGGATGGGATGTCGGCGATCTTTTACCAAAAGTACTGGGACACTGTAGGGAGTGAGGTTATTCATCTTGTTCAGAATGCGTTTGTGTCAGGTATTATCCCAAAGTCTGTTTGTAACGCCACACTCTCTCTCCAACCAATATTATCTCCAATTTAGCCACTGCACTTCAGACGGTATGGAGTTTTTGGTCAGACTTCCCAGGGGGTCACCCATCCTAGGAATGCTCCCACTGGAGCACGCTTAACCCCAGAGTTCTTCCAATTCTGAAGCCAAACGCTCTGAAAAGGCCTTGGTTGTTAAGAGAGTGCTCACTTTACATTTGAACCATTACCACATGACCCCCTTCCACACCAGGGCGATGTGGGATTGAACACCAATCTCTGCCAGTAAGGTAGCCTACCAGTGCCCCCTACACCCGCCCACACTTACCCTGGCTCTTGGATCCAATCTCTGCCAGTAAGGTAGCCTGCCAGTGCCCCTTACACCCGCCCACACTTATCTTGGCTCCGGATCCTGGTCGTCACAATCCACCCCCTTGGGGCCCAGCGTCCTCGCTGGCACATTTCCGGCCGGGTACAGGCTCTGATACCATTTGTAACGCCACACTCTCTCTCCAACCAATATTGTCTCCAATTTAGCCACCGCACTTCAGACGGTATGGAGTTTTTGGTCACACTTCCCAGGGGGTCACCCATCTTAGGAATGCTCCCACTGGAGCACGCTTAACCCCAGAGTTCTTCCAACTCTGAAGCCAAATGCTCTGAAAAGGCCTTGGTTGTTAAGAGAGTGCTCACTTTACATTTGAACCATTACCACATGACCCCCTTCCACACCCGGGCGATGTGGGATTGGACACCAATCTCTGCCAGTAAGGTAGCCTGCCAGTGCCCCCTACACCCGCCAACACTTACCCTGGCTCTTGGATCCAATATCTGCCAGTAAGGTAGCCTGCCAGTGCCCCCTACACCCGCCCACACTTACCTTGGCTCCGGATCCTGGTCGTCACACTGTTAATGATACAACTTTGGTCCTTATTCCAAAAGTTTGCCATGTTACAGAGTTCAAGCATATTAGGCCCATTAGTTTGTGTAATACCGCCTATAAGATCATTTCGAAGATTGTTGTTATGAGAATCTAACCTTTTTTGGACAGAATCATATCCCCTACCCAAACAGCTTTTGTTCCGGGTAGATGGATAGGTGAGAATACTATTTTAGTCAATGAGATTGTGCATTCGATGAGGCAAAAGAAAGGTGATAATGGTCTGGTTGGGATCAAAATTGATATGAGTAGAGCTTATGACCTGGTGGAGTGGAGTGTTTTGAATGTGCTGCTTGCTAATTACGGGTTTTCATCTCGTGCTTTCTCTCTTATTAGTGATTGTTATATGGTTGACTCTAGTGCCTTGCTTTTGAATGGTAGTGTTTTTGGTAGAATAAAGGTTGAGAGGGGGTTGAGGCAAAGGGATCCTGTATCTCCTTACTTGTTTATTTTACTTTCTGAGCTGTTGTCTAGAATGCTTCTGAAGTTGGAGTCTGAAGGCAAGATTCAAGGTGTGAGGTTTGGGAGAACAGAGCCGGCTCTGTCTCATTTGTTTTTTGCTGACGATATCATGGTTTTTTGTAGAGCTAATGCAGAGAATGTAGAGGAAATCAGTAAGTGCTTGGATCAATATTGCAAATGGACTGGTCAAAAGATTAATAATGAGAAGTCCGGAGTGTTCTTTTCCAAGAATACTAGGGGAGCAACAAAAGCTATGGTAAAACATGTTTTTAATCTAAAGGAGCTTCCAAATGACACGAAGTACTTGGGGAATCCGCTTTTCTTGGGTGGTAGCAAGTTGAACTCCTTTGAGGATCTTCGCACCCGTGTGGAGTCCAAGATTATGGGGTGGAAATCTAAACTGCTTTCTAGAGCAGGTCGTGCGGTGCTGGTTAAATTAGTTATTTCAAGCATCCCATCGTATGCTATGGCCTCTTGCAAACTTCCTCTGAGTTGGTGCAAGAATGTTGATAAAATGGCTAGAAGATTTTTCTGGATTGGGAATGATAACGCTAGAAAGTTTATCATGCCTATTGGTTGGGATCGTATCTGTGCAACTAAGGCTTGTGGTGGTTTGGGGATAAGGAAGCTGTAGGACATCAACAAAGCTTTGGTGTGTAAATTGGGTTGGTTTCTGGCCACTGATGAGGCTAAACTCTGGGTCAAAGCTCTAAAAGCGAAGTATTTCCCTCACTCTTCGTTTCTCCACTGCAGGAAAAAGAGAAATAGCTCCTGGCATTGGTCAGGAATTTTTAGCATCCGCGACCTTCTCTCCAAGGGAATTTGCTACCGAGTTGGGAAAGGAGATTCAATTAATATCTGGAAGGACCCTTGGATCTTCAATAACCCTAACTTTATTCCTTGCCCCAAGGATGAAACTTACGTAGATAGAGTGGGAATGGTTGACTCTCTCATTTTGAGAGATGGTGGATGGAATGTGAGCATGCTGGAGAATCTGTTTCATCCGGATTCAGTGAAAAATATTCTTGATATATTTTGGTGCAATATGGATGTAAGTGATAAAATGGTGTGGCTGCCGGAAAAGTCTGGAAGATTCTCGGTGAAATCAGTTCACCACTTGATTCACCCGATGGATGAAATGTCTAACAGGTGGAATTATCTTTGGTCTTCTACCATTCATGAGCGACAAATTTTTCATTAGAAGACTTGCTAATAAAGGAATCCCAACTTTAATGTGGCTGGCTGAAAGGAACTGTGCTCCCTCCGATATCATGTGCCCCCATGGCTGTGGTGAGGTTGAATCTGCCACTCATTTGTTTTTCAAGTGTAATGCTGCCCGAGCTCTTTGGTTTGCATCAGTGTGGAATATTAGGTGGGACAACATTGTATCTAATAACATTATGGACTTTCTGCTTTGCCTTATGCCGTCTTTTGTCTTCAGGTTTGTCCATAAGGATGATTGTGAGAACCTTCTTCTTTTTACTTCTTTCTTGCTTAATCATGTGTGTGATGCTAGGAATGAGCTGGTTTTTAAAGGAAAACCCTTCCAACTTGAGCTTAGCATTAGGAGCATTAACAGCAAAGTTAAAGAACATCAAACTATAAGGGATCTGTCTTTGGCTACCCGAAAAGAGATTGGTGCCCCCCTTAACCTGTGTGCTGGGTGGTGCCCTCCCTCTTTTGGATACATTAAACTTAACTCTGATGCTGCTTGGATTGATGGAGGAGGCACGACTTCGGTGATTGCTAGGGGAAGTGATGGAGAAGTTTGTGGGGTTTATGTTTTTAAGGAGAGAATCAGCTCCCCTGTGGCTGCAGAATGCTTTGGCATTTTAAAAGCTGTCTAAGTGGATCGTAATTTGAGGGTTGGAGGAAAGTGGTGTTTGAGAGTGATGCCAAAGCAGTGATTTGTAATCTTAAAGATGAGAATTCTGCTCTTGCCCATTGGACCTTGACCAGTATGCTGGTTTCCATTAAGAATTGTTGTAACGCTTTTGTTTGTTTTGATTTTGTCTGAACCCCTAGAGCATGTAATGTGTTAGCTCATGCTATTTGCAAATGGGCAGAAAAGTCGGGTTTTGTTGGCTGTTTGCCTCTGTTTGTTTTGCACAAGGTTGTGCCTTTGGGTGCGTTTCTTGGGCATTGATCTAGATTTCAGTTTGAAGTCTGGTGTTTCTTTTGGTTAATACAACTTCTACTTTAGCCAAAAAAAGAAGAAGAAGAAAATCCGTCACTATTCTCATTTTTCTCTTCTTCTTTATTTGGTAATTAACATTAAATTTTAATTTTAAAAATAATAAATAATTTAATTTACAAACAAATAATAATATGACTGCATGTCCATATTTTTAAATTTTTTTAAAAAAAATTCATTTACTTATCTTTAAACTGTTAAATATTTATATTATAAATTTTTTTAAAAAATTAGGAATATGAGACAGTTGTGTCAACTATTCCCATTTATTTTTTATTTTTTAATATAATTATTTTAAATTAACTTAAAATATATTTATAGAAAAAAAAATAGATTTTCTAATTCGATTGCTCTAGGTGGGACCATTTCAAAAATTTTAGAGAGATTTTTGGAGTGCATCATGTCAATAAAATTATTTAATATTAGTAAAAAGCAAATGTGCTTTATAATTAGTATATTAGTTTTTTATATTTGAAGAGAGTTCAAATCAATTTTGGTACACTATTTTTGGAGATTTTGAAGTGCTACTACCTACAAAAAGAGATTATTGTATTTTTAAAAAACGATTGCCATCAAACCACAAATACCTATGTGGGTCAAACTTCGTACTAAAGGCATAGTATCAAACTCTAGCGTTCAACTTATTTATATATTTTGTTTCACATAATTTATAATTTTTTTTGTAATTCTATCTCTATTTATTTTATATTTTTCTTGAATAATGTTTTACCAATAATTTTATTATTGTATTATTTAGTATAATACGAAGTTTACACATTATTTTTGCTAACATATATAGCTTATTAGATTCTAAAGCATACAACCACGCAGAAACCTATTTTGGTTTAACATAAGTCTTAAACAGCAACAATTCGACTTTCACTCCACATAAATAGAATCATTTGGCCTTGGCTTTGCATATGACTTCTTTCCTTTATAAGGACCAACACCACCATGGTAGGTTGCTGTGACATCAGAGTCGACCTCAAAGTTCTCAATAAAGGATTGTGTTGGTTTAACATCGTTGTTAATGATTGTGATATCAGGGGTGGCCTCAAAGTAATTAACAGTTGATTCTGTTGGTTTTGCACCATTGTAAGGGGTGGCCTCAAAGCTCTCAACAGATGATCTTGCTGGTTTAACATCATTGTGAATAATTGTGACATCAGTTGCAACCTCAAAGCTTTCAACAGAGGACTATGCTGGTTTAACATTGTTGTTAATAATTGTGACATCAGGAGTGGCCTCAAAATACTTAACAATGGATTCTGTTGGTTTTGCAACATTGTAAATAATTGTGACATCGGGGGCAGTCTCAAAGTTCTCAATAGAGGATTTTGCTAGTTCAGCACCATTGTAAATAATGGTGGCATTAGGGGAGGCCTCAAAGCTCTCAACAGAGGATTGTGTTGGTTTAGTATCATTATAAACAATTGTAACATCGGGGCCAGCGTTAAAGCTCTCAACAAAGGATTGTACTGATTTAGCGTCGTTGTTAATAATTGTGATATCAGAAGTGGCCTCAGAGTGCTTAACATTGGATTTTGTAGGTTTTGCATCATTGTGAATAATTGTGACATCAAAGGCAGCCTCAAATACAAAGGATTTTCCTGGTTTAGCATCACTGTGAATAATTGTGACATCAGGGGCTGTCTCAAAGCTTTCAATAGAGGATTGTGCTAGTTTAGCATCGTTGTTAATAATTGTGACATTAGGAGTGGCCTCAAAGTACTTATAGTTGATTTTGCTAGTTCTGCACCATTGCAAATAATTGTGACATCGAGAGAGGTCTCCAAGCTCTCAACAGAAGATTGTGCTGCTTTAACATCATTGTAAATAATTATGACATCATGGGCTATTTCAAAGCTCTCAACAGAGAATTGTGTTGTTTAGCATCGTTGTTAATAATTGTGACTTCAGGGGTGGCCTCAAAGCTCTTGACAGTTGACTCTGCTGGTTTTGCACCATTGTAAATAATTGTGGCATTAGAGTCATCAAAGATCTTCGTAGAAGATTTTGTTTATTTTACATTATCATTGTAAATAACTGTGAAATAAGACATGGACTCAAAATACTTGATCAAAGATTTTTCTGTTTGATCATAATCATTGTAAATAATTGGGGCATCAGATGTGGATCTAGAGTTCTCACCATGGTTCACTTCTTCTTCATTGGAGTTGGATTTTTCATTGGAATAGTTCGGTACTGAATATGAAGGAATAATCTTGTGAATTGCCTTGGCAGAGGCTGATCTTTCTTCACACTTCTCCAGTATGCTCCTGGTTCAATTCTTGATTCCATAGTACTAGCAAACTGTATGATCAATACAAGAGAGGCAAAGGAAGTTGTGAGAAACGAAAGTAATATAAACTAATATATATTTGTATTTGAAATCATTTTCAAACTACAGAAGGAGAAACATGATGTTGGGCTTAAACTTGCAATGAGCCACATAGGCCCCTTTCCTAACCAGATCAAGAGCTAAGACCAGCAAGCTTCTTTTTTATTTTATATTTTTATTTTATTTTATAAATATATATGTTATTTTATTTATTTTTTGAAAATAAAAATAAAAAGTCATTCTTTTGGTTAATAAACAACGTGGGTAAATTTGGATATGATGACACATACTTATTGAATGAGCCTTAAGGGCCAAGTAGAGATTATGTCCATGTACGAGGGCCTCTCTACATGATACCCACAAAGGCTCTTCCAAGCCAGTTGAGGTGTAACCTAGCACCCAACCCACATATAACATGTTTGTAAAAGCCCCCAATAGATATAGTTATTAGCCACAATTTCCTCTCCTTTTCCACCTTTCTATTCTTCCATCAAATCAAACAACTTTATAAAATTTTAATCCCTCCCTTTCCATCCTTCCATTTTTCCATCATGCCAAACATAGTCTAAAAGAACTAAAAAAAAGAAAAAGAAAACGAAGTTAATGACCTCATTCCAACGCATCATAGAAATTTCGACCCTCATAAAACTTTTTTTTTTCTTCCCCAATCAAACTCTATTTAAAATAATTACAATGAAGAGAAGGATAGAAATAATAGTTACCATAAGAAGGGAAAGCAGAGCTAAGATAGCACAAGAGGATTTCATGGTTACAATTGCTATACGGAATCCTTTGTTTCCAATATGCATGGAGGGTCACAAATGAGCTCCTACTTATATAGAAAAAAAAAATATACTAAGTGACGACAATAAATAATATTAAGAAAAAGAAATAGATAAAACACTAGCTAGCCAATAATAAATCAATTCAAAAGGGCCTTTATACTGATTAATGACACCTTGGACATCAATTGCATATTAACATAATTAATGACAAAAACATATAGATTATGTTATTATTATTATTATTTTTAAAATTAGAATGGAGATTTTACTACTTGGTTTTTTTGAACTCTTAATCTAAATATAGTGAACATTGATGAATTGCCAACTAGCTTATGCCAAAGGAAAATATTTAGAGATTTGGTAGTTGTTATAACTGTGATGATACCATAATTTATATGGTAATTTTTAATTCAGAGTATTAAATTAATTTTTTTGATTATTTAAAAGCAATTTAACTATTAAATTCCCTATTATCCATCACCAGCGATGATATATAACTTTTTTCAAATAGATATTATGTTACTTGAAATTATACTGGGTAATGTGGTAATGTCATTTTATATTAATAAATCCCAATTAAAGATTGATTAATCCCATTGGCTTACATGTATATAATTTTGATAGTTTCAATTAGAAAATTTAGGTCGTATTTGATTTAGATTATTAAGGTTAGTAGTTTTTATTTTTTTAATCTTAAAAATCTTAATAGACTTAATTGATTTTTAAAATATTAAAAGGATACAAGTGATTAACTTCTTAATAGACCACGGGTGTTGCTCAGACATGCAATTTGCCGGTAGAGAGGAGGAGAGAGAAAGTAAAAAGCATGAGTGGCTTTATTAATTAGGGTGTTTTTGAGAATTTTTTTATAAAATGCGGTAAGACATTTTTACTGAGACAAGGTCTTAAAATAAATATTAAGCTATTAAAAAAAAACATCAGAAAATATCTTATATGTACATAAAATGATTGTTAAGTAGTCATACACCTTAGGTAGAAAAGAAAAAAAAAGAAAAAAAAGACAATATACCTTCATGTTTCTATCTTAATTAAGCTCCATTATAATATGGAACATGCATATAAATAACAGTACCAGAAAGAGTTAGAGAAGCGTTTGACTATACACGAGGCTGTAAAAAGCTCCAATTTATAATTTGAACATAAAGAGGTCAGAAAATTAAATTTAAAGATTTTTATCACTGTAATTTTTTCAAGTATATGTAATTTATATTTTTGTCATATTTTTTTTTTCATTTTGATATTTAAATTTATATTTTCGTGCCATCGTAAGTTTTTTTTTGAAATTTCTGTCCGTTTGAGCCATTAAAATGCGCATGATATCCATTTTAAATGTAAAAGTGTAATTTTAAATTTTTTTTAATCACTATAGGTTCTTAAACTAAATAGCAATTTGCACTTTCGTTTTAATTTTTTTTTTTACATTTTGATTTTCAAACAAAAATTTTATCCAAATAAGCTTACTCATGAGGTTCATGCTGCCACTTCTCTCAATATCATTCTCTTGCCTTCACGCAAGCTTATCCTCTTTGTTTTTTTTTTTTCTCTAGCTTCATTTGTTGATACAAACAAAAAAAGTTAATAATTAAAGGATTTTGATTGTGAAAAAATAATATGTCAAATATTGAATATGTGTTGAAAGTTAAATTTGAATAACTAAATGGTAAAAAAAGTGATAAAGAATAAAAGACATAAGTAAAAAACCCATGGATGGTTACATATTAAGCTTGAGTATTTGTTTTAAGTCATAATGTTACTAAATCGATGCATGTGTGATGTCAGAAACGTTAAGATGAAGCGAATAATACCAAAATCATCGGAAAATATTGTCGTAGGTGAAAATTTTGGCTGAGTATGGATACGGGTAGTGCAACCCATTTCTTTTGAAACATGACGACCCGTGAACCCATTCCAAGTTTGAAAATGACTGAAATGACATCGTATCATGGATCCCATTAAAACAACATCGTTTTATTTTTAATAACTTTTAAAACTAAATGCCAAAAACTAAAACAACGTCATTTTATACAATCAAACATCCAAATTCACTATCATTTAGTTATTCAAATTTAACTTCCAATACATATTCAATATGTTACAATTTTTTTTTTTCAAAATCGAAACACTTTTGATCAATTATTTTTTCTTACATATGCAAATGAAGCTAAAGAAAAAATGGAAAAGAATAAGTTTTCATGGAGGAGAGAGAGTGAAATTGAGAGAGGTATTAGTGTGATCCTCATACGTAAGCTTATCTTGAGTGAAATATGAGTTTGAAGTTCAAAATGAAAAAAATGAAAGTTTTAAGATAAAAGTGTTAATTGCGATATAGTTTAGAGATCTGCAGAGATAAAAACTTTTAAAATTACAATTTTACTTTTAAAATAGATCTTACGTACATTGCATGTGAATTTTAACGGCTCAAATGAATAAAAATTTTAAAGATTTACGATAATACGAAAATATAAATTTGAAAATCAAAATAAAAAAAGTAAATAAAATTAAAATGTAAATCATAATATAGTTTAAAAATATGCATATAAAAACTCTAGATTTAAAGGTTAATTCTTTTTTTATCACATTAGTTCAATCATGCACTTTCATCTAATGAATTTGACAAAATGATACTGGTCAAAACTGGAATAAAACATAAAATAACAATATCCAAATAAAGCTAACATTAATTTTATCAAATTCAGCCATGGAAAATTTATAATTGGATTAAAATGGTAAAAAAGTATTAGTTCAATAAAAAGACAATATAAGACCTTTTGTGGATTTTTTTTTTTTTTGGTAGATAAGACCTTTTGTGGATTTAGACCTAAAGTGTGCAAAACATGTAATAAATAATAATTGAGGAGGCCTAAGCGTATCTAAACCTTATTATTTGCTCTTTGGTAAAGTTAGTGAAAATGTAAATTCTTTAAAAAATTTTGTGTTTGAATAATTATTCAAAGATGAAAAAGCATATGGGCCTAAAAATCAAATTTTTGAATTTTAAAAAAGCAGGTGGTAAAATTCTTCTCACCCATACAGGTATAGGTGTTATATTGAGATTTTTTGCAAAATTAGTCATATGAATTTTTTAAAGATTAATTACATTTTAGTATTTTTGACTATGAAAGCTTTGTGATTTAAGTTCTCAATTTTAATTTTCAATAGTAGTGATTTAAGCTCTCAATTTTTTAATTTGTTGTAGAATTTAATTTCGAATTTGAACAAACAAATTGATAATTGTTTCATTTATACAGTTGTTTTTTTTTTTAATCCTTGATCAACATCTCAATCTCTCTTTTCACAGACATTGCTAAATTAAAAAAAAAAAAACTTATTTACAATTTATTTAGTCTAATGGGAAATTAAACAAATCTGTAATAAATTAAAAATTAATAACCTAAATAATTTCATTTAAAATTTAAAAGTCTAAACTGTAAAATAATATATGTTTAAGTGTACGAAAATGCAATTAACTCATTATTTTTTATAAATACAAACACT
Organism: Ochetophila trinervis; assembly: GCA_003254975.1. NCBI lineage: Eukaryota > Viridiplantae > Streptophyta > Magnoliopsida > Rosales > Rhamnaceae > Ochetophila > Ochetophila trinervis. Next base: position 62,236 of record QANX01006101.1, read on the forward strand.
GCAGGATAAAACTAATTTTCAAAAAACTAATTCCGGAGAATTAAATTCCTTTAAAAACTTTGACACTTCCCAAACATAGATTAAAAAACCTCGTAATTTTATGTTTTCATGGAAGATTAATTTGGCTTATAAAGTTAATTATGTTATCTGTTCACTAAAAATTTAGCCAAATTTTTTGAAGTACTACTGTTTCATGTCAAGTTGGTTAATTAATTAGATTTAATCGCAAAGCATTCACAAAAAATAGATTTAATCTCAAAGCTGCAGTCTCTATATGAATCAGCAATTAATTAATATATATAAATATATATTTATTTATTTTTTCGCAATTGGCATTATAAAAATAGTTCGAGATAATCCAAAAGGAAGCCAAACTTATCTTGCTAATATTATAATTATTTTGGTCACGCGATGAATATTATATAGTAATTAAAGTGAACCAAGACTACACGGATTCCTATTATGAATAAGAATTCGATGGAATTTATTAATTAAATTTTAGATACAATAACCGAAACAAATGATCGAGCTAGAAAACACCTAAATTAAAACACGTAACTTTATCATCCGAGAAACAGTGTTGTAGAGATTTTTTTGATGATTGAAAGGAAATTAAGATAACACAACATAGTATCAGAGTTGTGTGATTTTAACTTAATAATTAAATACTTTTATAAACGTATTATATTACATATAATCTAAGGTCTACAAGTTTTTGAGTGGAATATAAAGTCTACAAGTTGAGTTCTCTTTTTTTTTTTTTTTTTTTTTTTTNTTTTTTTTTTTTTTTAATGAATAATAAAGGACCTATCTGTAGCGGGGTCATAGGCCCAAGAGGTATTTAGCGAGTAGACCGACCAAGGCGTCTTTTTAACCTGATAGGAGTCCGCGATTGGAGCCCGTGTCGCTAAAATATCCTTCCCCTTCGTGCGGTATCAGCGGAGAGGAGCACTTGAGTCCAAATGAAGCTACCAAGACTCGAACCTCAACTTCTGTACTCGCAGTTGTGAAGACTCGGCTGGCTCCAACCACTGGACTACACCCTCAAATGCCAAGTTGAGTTCTCTTGAATAGATAGATTTTATAACTTTTCATTGGGGACGAATTTTTCACGTGGGTTATTATTTCTCAATCGGTGAGATTGGGAAAGATTTTATGTAATCCATTTAGGTTGGTGGGGTGCTACAAAGAAAAGCTGTTGGTCTGTCCATTTTGCTCATTTAAAAAATATATATATAATAAAACTGATATTGTACACTAATTTATTATTTAAAAAATAACAGTTTGTTATAATCGTCTGATGAATATAATTATACGTTTAATGCGTTTGATTATACGTATAAAATGGTTATAATAGATTGTTGCTTTTTGAATAATAAACAAAAGAGTCTATGTTAACAAAATCAGATATATATATATATATATATATACTTGGAAACCTTTCTTACGCAACCATATAAATGTTTTGTCCTATTTAATCATAATTATATAGCAGTTTATTTTTATCATCTTTCAATCAAATTTTTTTTTATATTTTATTTCTATTAAAATTTTAATTTAGCCTATAAATAAAAGTTTTATGTCTCGCATGGAAATGCCGAATATTATACATCATTCTATATGCTTATTTTTTTTCTATTTTTTTATTTTTCACTGAATTTTTTATTTTTTTTTCTGACTTGACCGTTGAGAATCTTTGGCCGACACCACACCCGTGCCTCCAATGTTAGCCAAACGGTGCCCCCAATAGTCTTCTGATCTCGAGTTCTGTCTTGCAGATTTACAAAATGATACACGATTGACAATTGGTTCCATTTTATGCATTAAAAAAAAAAAAAAAAGTAACTCAATCTCTCTAGATGCAATAGCGTCCATCGATCCAATCCCAATTGATTACAAGACCACATCCAAGCGCGAGTCTACGCCCAAGTCCACACAAGAGAAACTGTAGTAATTCCAGAATAGTCTTTCATCTTAGTTGTATAGTGTAAATACTGTAATTCTTATCCTGCTATAATAACTCTAAAATGACTATTATAAATTCAATTATTGGTTAGAGGAATAGCCTCATCTTGGATGCACTGTTTACTTGCAAAATATAAAAATATATAATATTAGAGAGAAAAAATCTGGCAGTTACAATGTAAAATTTAACAACTGAACCCAAAATAAACTCAGAAAATTCCGAGTTGGTATCCAAGATCCAAACGAGCATGTATTGAAATAGAGTATTAAAGATAAAAAAAAAAAATTATGATCCATTTTGAAATTAGTGTTAATTCAACATATATATATATATTTTGAAATTATATATATATATTTGACTTTTAAATGAATCAATTTTAAACCTAAACCTTAGATTTTATTTATTTATTATTATTATTCATATTGAATTATCATCTTTTTTAAGTTTAATCTTTTAAAAAATAAATAATTATTTTATTTATATTTTTTTTAACTTTGATGAAATAGATAAAATTTATAACTTTATCATCATCCAATATGAAAGATTGAAAGAAAGAATCAAACAAATATATAGTATTAAAGCCGTGATTTGTATTTGAATACAATTTTAAGGAAGTCTTACATTATATATTTACATATAATCTTAAACTTTCTATTTTGGATGAATTTTTTGTTAGAATTTTGTGAATATAAATTATTATTTTTATTATTTGTAGTAGAGTTTCAGTGAAAGTTTAAAACTTTTAGTGAGAAGTTACAACCTTTCGTGAAATGTTGTTTCTGTTGGAAACAATAAGTTGTTTAGTAAAACGTTGTATCTGTTGGAAACAATACAATGTTTCATCTTTGGAGAGATATATGTTTCCACAAAAAGGTGCAAGATTTGCCTATTTAAAGGCTTTAGTTTCTACCTTTTAAAGACAGACAAAAATATAAAAGAAAACAAAAACAGAGTATCATTTATACATACATCTGCATCAAAAAGAGAGAGTTATCATAAAATTGTTTGTTGTTTCTGAAATTTTAGAGTGATGCTATTCCTAGAAGATAGTAGTTGTAGCCTGAGAGACATTCGCCATTAAAGAACCGTTTAGCACCTCTGCGAGGTGAAAATTGTCTTAAGGCTAAAAAATTTAATTCTTGCCTCCACTCAAAACTAGTTTTTTTTTTAATCTCTTTATTATCATATTGGTTTTTATTTAAGTTGTATATTTGTTACACAATAGAATACAATCTATTTTGATAACAATCTTAAGACAATTTTCTTTCAATTTTGTTGATATTTCTATTGTGTTTAATTGCACTGATATTTTACATTTTTTTAAATCTCTCAATCTGTTTTAGTATATTTTTTATTTATTTATAAATTTATGCGTTTAATTGAGATTTGCTTTTATTGTTCATTCTTTGTTACATTTATTTGTATTCATTCAACTGTATCTTTTATTTGTTAGTGGAGAGTTGGTTATGATAGTTTCCGAAGTCTGTTCTTTCATCTGCATACTTTGGAAATTCGTATACATTGCTTCTAGTTTTTTCTTTTTATTATTTATTTACTTATTTATATAATTTTATCAGAGTTGCATGTAAATCCAAATTGTTGCGTTTTACTTATTCTAATTGTCTACTCTATCTCTCTCTCTCTCTCTCTCTCTCTATATATATATATCGATATATATATTTATATATTAATTCTTTATTTATTGCTTCTTGTACGTATCCCTTTTTGGAGAACTGGTTTTCAAAGTCTGCTTTGCATCTTTAGTTTTTCTTTTCAATGTGATCTAGTTTTTTATTTTTAAAATTTTGTTTTCGGTGGATGTGTAATTAATTTTCAAATATTTATTCTCTTAGCTGGTTTTCCTTAGTTTACTTTGATTTTTTATTATATATAGTCAAAGTTGTACGTCCCGATATATATATTTATTTATTTTTAGGTACTTTATTTTGGTATATATAATAATTTTGTGCATAATATCTTGTATTTTAGGAACTGGTCTGTAACTCTGTTAACAAACAAATGGCTAATACAAGTTAAAATGTTATTTTTGTTCATGTGAATCGTGGTGAAAAATCTAAAAAGTTTAATGGTGTTGATTTTAAAATATAGCAACAAAAGATTCTCTTTTATCTCACTACTTTAAATTTGGCAAAATTGAATGAGAAGGCTCCTGTACTTAAAGAAGATGAAATAGACATGACAACTATAGCAGTTGTAGATACATGGAAACATGAAAAATTTTTATGCAAGAACTACATCCTCAATGGTTTGGACAATACACTATATAATGTATATAGTCCAATGGAGACTTCCAAAGAACTTTGGGAGTCTTTGAATAAGAAATATAAAACTGAGGATGCTGGCATGAAGAAATTTGTGGTTTGAAGGTTTTTTGATTTTAAAATGGTGGATTCTAAAACTGTAATGGACCAAGTCCAAAAACTCCAATTAATTCTTCATGAGATACATGCTGAGAAGATGACTTTGAGTGAATCTTTTCAAGTTGCGGCTATTATATAAAAGTTACCGCCTTATTGGAAAGATTTCAAGAACTATTTGAAGAATAAACGTAAGGAAATGAGTCTTGAAGATCTGATTGTTTACCTTAGAATTGAAGAAGACAATCGAAGCTCTGAAAAGAAAACAAAACCTCATTACCTGGAGGCCAAAGCCAATATAATTGAAAATTGACAGAGAAATGGAAAAAAGAGAAAGTTTTCTGGTCAGAATCATAATCAAGAGTATGCTAAAAAATTCAAAGGGAAATGCTTTGTGTGCAGCAAACTGGGTCATTGAGTAAATGAATGTAGAAACCGGAAAGCACAAAATGATTTTAAGAGAAATAAATCTCAAGCACATATGATAGAAGAAGAAAAGCTATCTGTTAACGTTGAAGAGATGAACCTTGCTGGCATGATTTCTGAAGTGAATCTGGTGTGTAATAACAAAGAATGGTGAATAGACACAGGTGCTACTAGACACATATGCTCTAATAAGAATATGTTTACTAATTATCATGGTGCAAACACAGGAGAACATATTTATATGGGAAACGTCTCAGCATCTAAAGTTGAAGGCCAAGGAAAAGTAGTTCTAAAGATGACATCTGGCAAAGAACTCACTCTCAACAATGTTTTTCATGTACCTGATATAAGGAAAAATATAATTTCTGGATCTTTGCTTAGCAAGAATGGGTTTAAATTAGTCTTTGTTGCTGATAAATTTGTACTCATTAAAAATGGGATGTATGTGGGAAAGGGGTACTTGTGTGATGGTCTATTTAAAATGAATATAATGACTATTGTACTTCCTATTAATAATAAAGTTAATGCTTTTGCTTATCTTGTTGAATCTTTTACCTTATGGCATGGAAGGTTAGTACATGTAAATTATAAAGCATTGCGCAAATTAATTCACATGCATCTATTACCTAAATTTGAAATTGACTTAAATCATAAATGTGAAACATGTGTAGAAGCTAAGTTAACTAGAACCCCATTTCAAAAAGTGCAAAGAAGTACAGAACCTCTAGAATTAATTCATACAGATATTTGTGATTTAAAATATATGCAAACTAAAGGTGGAAAAAAGTATTTTATTACTTTTATAGACGATAGAACAAGATATTATTATGTCTATTTACTACGAAGCAAGATGAAGCAATTGAAATGTTTAAACATTATAAAAATGAGGTAGAAAACCAACTGAGCAAGAAAATAAAAAATTTGAGAAGTGATAATGGAGGTGAGTATGAATCACCGTTTGGGAAATTCTGTTTGGAATATGATATTATTCATCAAACTACAGCACCCTATTCAACACAGCAAAATAGTATTGCTGAACGCAAAAATTGGACTTTAAAAGAAATGATGAATTCTTTGCTGCTTATGTCTGGTTTATCACAAAATCTGTGGGGGGAAGCTTTATTGACTTCTAATTATATTCTAAATAAGTTACCCCATAATAAATTAGATAAAACACCATATGAGTCATGGAAAGGTCTAAAGCCTACATATAAATACTTGAAAATGTGGGAATGTCTAGCAAAAGTTACAGTACCTTTTTCCAAAAATGTCAAAATAGGACCTAAAACTATTGATTGCATTTTCATTGGTTATGCACATAATAGTAGTGCATATCGGTTTTTGGTGTACAAATCTAAAATTCTAGATGTACATGTCAACAACATTATTGAGGGAAGGACAACATATTTCTTTGAAGATATTTTTCCTTATAAAGAAGAAAAAGTAGATAGGTCACTAAAAAGGTCTCATGAGAATATGATTAATAGTAATCAAACTCTAGAACCTTTTAATGAAGAAAAAGAGAATGTATTAAGATGTAGTAAGAGATTTAAAATATCTAAGTCATTTGGTCCTGACTTTATGACTTATTTGTTAGAAAATGAATCTCAAACTTTCAAAGAAGCTATGTCAACTCCTGAAGCTCGTTATTGGAAGGAAGCAATAAATAGTGAAATTGATTCAATTATGCAAAATCACACTTGGGAGTTGGTAGATCTTCCACCTGGTACTAAACCTTTGGGATATAAGTGGATTTTCAAAAGAAAATTAAAACCATATGGTTCAATTGATAAATACAAACCATATGGCAAAATGTTACAAGCAAAAAGGAGGCTTATATTATTTTAATACTTATTCACTAGTATCAAGGATAACATCCATTCGAATTTTAATTGCAATAGCAGCTTTGTATAATCTTGAAATACATAAAATGGATGTGAAAATTGCCTTCTTAAATGGAGATCTAGAAGAAGAGATTTATAAAGAGCAACCATAAGGGTTCATTATTCCAGGACAAGAAAAGAAAGTGTGCAAACTTGTTAAATCATTGTATGGATTAAAACAACCACCAAAACAATGGCATGAAAAGTTTGATAGTGTTATGATGACAAATGGCTTCAAAATTAATGAGTGTGATAAATGTGTGTATTATAAATCCACTCAGAATGGATATGTAATTATATGCTTAAATGTTGATGATATGCTTATAATGGGTAGCAATACGGAAATCATTAAATCTACTAAAAAGATATTAACAAGCAAGTTTGATATGAAAGATCTAGGTGAAGCTGATGTGATTTTAGAAATTAAAATTTCTAAAACATCATATGGAATAGTTCTGTCACAATCTTACTACATTAGAAATGTACTTGAAAAATACGACAAGTACAATGGAGGTCCAATAAAGACTCCAGTTGACATAACTTTACACCTAGCTAAAAATCATGGTCAAAGCGTATATCAACTAGACTATTCAAGAATTATTGGAAGCTTAATGTATATATCTAATTGCACATGTCCTGACATAGCTTATGCTGTTAATAAACTAAGCAGATTTACAAGTAACCCTAACAAAGATCATTGGAAGGCGTTAATTAGAGTTTTGAAGTATTTAAGATATACCATGGTATTTGGATTACACTATACAAGATACCCTGCTGTGTTAGAAGGATATTGTAATGCTAACTGGATATCAGATACAAAAAACTCAAAGTCCACAAGTGGGTATGTATTCACACTTGGAAGTGCTGCTGTTTTATGGAAATCTTCAAAACAAACTTGTATTGCGAGATCAACTATAGAATCTGAATTTATAGCTTTAGATAAAGTTGGAGAAGAAGCTGAATGGCTTTGAAATTTTTTAGAAGATGTTCCATGTTGGCCAAAGCCTGTACCCACTATCAGCATCCACTGTGATAGTCAATCAGCAATTGGTAGGGCACAGAGCAATATGTATAATGGTAAATCTCGACATATACGTTGACGACATAATATCGTTCGACAACTTCTCTCTAATGGTATTATAAACATTGATTATGTAAAATCTAAAGATAACCTAGCAGATCCATTTACTAAAGGTTTGTCTAGAGAGCAAGTCTACAAATCATTGAAGGGAATGGAATTAAATATAATGAATCATCATAAATGGAAACCCAACCAAACAAAATGGAGATCCCAGGGTTTAGGTTCAATGGGACAACATAAGTAATGTATGATTCATAATAAAATACTGTGAAGTATTGATAGAGAAAATACTTATTCCCATTTCTAAGGTGAAACATCATTACCAACAGTAAGTATTAATATAAGCTAAGTTTTTAATGATGTCAATACCTTGGAAATCCAAGTGGAATATGGCATGATATTCCATATAGACAATCACCTATATAACTATAGAAGTGGGGCTTCTTCCATGAGAATTACTAAAGGCATAATTTTCTAAAGTACATATGAAAACAAGGTTGTTCAAGGCCAAAATGAACACAACAATGAGAACAATTTTGTGCAGAAAATAAATTGTGTGATGGTTATTGTTTTAGTTTACACCAACGGTTGACAATTCAAAGCATTATGCATATTGATCGACTAGTAAACTCGATAGCTATTCACTAAGGAAGATTTAATGCCGAAAGCTATCTATCCTGATTTAATTTATTTTCGTTAAACTCTCTCTAGTGTTAGCATTGTCATGTTACATTAATTTCTATTCATGTGGGGATTGTAAGAATTTTGTGAATATAAATTATTATTTTTATTATTTGTAGTAGAGTTTCAATGAAAGTTTAACTTTTAGTGAGAAGTTACAACATTTAATGACAGGTTGTTTCTGTTGTAAACAATATGTTGTTTAGTGAAACGTTGTATCTGTTGGAAACAATACAATGTTTCATTTTCGGAGAGGAATATGTTTTCACAAAAAGGTGCAAGTTTTGTCTATTGAAAGGCTCTGGTTTCTACCTTTTAAAGACAGACAAAAATATAAAGAAAACAAAAACAGAGTATCATTCATACATACATCTGCATCAAAAAGAAAAATATATCATAGAATTGTTCGTTGTTTCTGAAAATTTAGAGTATTGCTATTCCTAGAAAATAGTGGTTGTCGTATGGGAGACATTAGCCATTAAAGAACCATTTAGCACCTCTGTGAGGCCAAAATTGTCTTAAAGGTAAAAAAATTAATTTTTACATCCACTCAAAACTGATTTTCTTTTAATATCTTTATTATCATATTGATTTTTATTTAAATAGAATATTTGTTACACAATAGAATACAATCTATTTTGAGTACATTTTTCACGTGGGTTACTATTGCTCTATTGGCGAGATTTGCATGACAAATTTTATCCATTAATTAATCTTTTAGGTAGGTGGTGCTACTGCTACAAAGCGGCGGCTTGCGGCTTCATTTTGCCCCTTTTAAAAATTTTTATATCATAACAATTAATAATTAATGCTTCAAATTATTATACTTGAGAAATAAAAAAGATAAAAGAAAAGAGAGTTCGAGGGTGCCTAACAGGGGTGCTTGACCTAATATTGCGTAGTAAAAATGCTTATAAATCATCAAATATCAAAGTGTACTCGACCTGAGATTTGGTCACTAAAATGAATTTTAGCACGACTTTTTACTTTCTGTTTGTTTATATATATATATATATATATAGTTTTGATATGATAAAACCTTTGTGAAGGACTTACGAAGAAGAATTTTTATATGAATCTTAAGTTCAATCGACATTATTTAACTAATGAAACTTTATTTAAATATTTTTTGAAATTTAAAAAACAAAACCTAAATAGATAAAGAACAATCTATAAAATATGTGTGGAGTTTAATTTTAAATATTATTTGTGGTCTACTCAACTTTTCTAGAGTTCATTATAAAACAATTTTTCTACGTGACTAGAAAATAATTGCAATGTATGGAGTACTCCATATAAGGATTGCAATATATTCTAAATTAAAAAAGAAAATAATTTTATTAAATTTTTGTTGAACCAAGAATCCATAATTTAAAAATGTATCATCAGTGGTTTAATTACCGGATCAAATCTTCAAATACAAATAGACATGTGAAAATTAAAATATCTTTCATTTGAAAAAGTAGTTTCTAGATGCTAATTTAGTTAGGAAAATTTAAAAATTAAGAAAGTTCTTCGAAAGTAGTTGTTATTTCATATTCGTTGGAATTAGTTGTGGATGTTTCTTCTTTATTGCAATCCTTAAACACATTAGGTTGGAAAAATAATTATTTCTAAAAAATAAAATTAATAATTTCAATGAATAAAAAAATGGTGGAATAGGATAGTCCTATTGTTAGTTTAGCAGCAATAATACCAACAACAACAAAAATACGAACCATAAAAAAAAATTTGAAGCATGAAAAAAAACATAAAATTAGCGGGTTTTTCTAATCCTTTGATTTAGAAAATATATATTTTGAGATTTTAAAAGTTATAATAATACTTTAATTTGAGAAATTGAGATTCCATAAGATTATAAAATTCAATTTTATAAATTCAATCAAATAAAAGAACATCAAAATTTTAAGAATACTAATTTTATTCACCATATAATCTATAAATTAATCGTCTAAAAGTTTGAAAAGAGAGACATATAAATCAAACATTATTGGAACTTTTTTATTGAAATAATAATAATATTGTTTTAAAATAATATTGCCTGCAGATAGAATATTTAATTCTAAAATTATAAAAATTCATTACGTTACATTATTTTTAATACATATATCTAATTATTATTTCGGCTCAATTAGATTATCATTATTATAGGTATATTATTTTATATTAAACCTTAGTACCATTGAGCCGCACTTTTTCCAATCTTTATATTATTGAATGGCTTGGAAAAGTAGTTCTTTTGAAAATAGGTGTTATTTCATATTCCTTGGAAATTAGTTGGAGATATTTCTATTTCATTGGAATCATTAAAAGTTTAGAAAGAGACAAATATATATATATATATATATATATATATTATGTGAAATGGAAACAATTTAAACTTTTATGATCAGTGATGATTTAATATGGTATCAAAAACTGAAAGATCTAGTAGTCATACGTTCATAACTTAATAGTTCCACTCAAAAATAAAAATATGTGTGAAGACCCAAATGAGTCTAAAAGAAGCCGGGCATAAAATACACATGTAAAGATCTAAATAGGCCTACATGTGAGGAAAAATGTTAGATATAAAATATAAAAGAGATGATGATCAACCTTCTATCATCTTAAGTTTTTCTTCTATAAAAATATGTGTGAGGACCCAAATAAATCCAAAAGAGGCCGGACAGAAAATGCACATGTAAAGATCCAAACATGCTTATATATGAGGATGAGTGTTGGATATAAAATATAAAAGAGATGATAATCCATTTTCTATCAGCTTAAGCTTTTGGGAGCTTAAGGTCTTAGGTTTCAAATTCAACAACTCTGCCCAAAAAAATTAAAAATACATGTAAATACCAAATAAACCCAAAAAGAGCCTATATGTGAGAGAGAATGTTAGAAAAAATGCATAAAAGAAATTAAGATACACTTCCCACCGGCTTAAACTTTTGGAATAAGTGGAAATTCAACTATATGCAATATGGTCAAACATTATTTGAGGTGTTTTAAAATAATATTGCTAGATAGATTATTTAAGTCTAAAATTATGAAAATTCATTACATTATATTATTTTTAACACGTATATCCAATTAATTTTGGGCTCAATTGGATTACTATTACATGTATATTAATTTATACTACAATAAAAGTAGATTTATCAAAATATTTACCAAATTTATTTATCAAATAAATTAGTAGATGATGTGACAATATTTAATTTAGTTATTTTTAATTTTGATACATTTATTCATTTAGAGGTTCACTTACTTATATTTATGTTATATGAATATCCCAACTAATAATATCTTAACATGTGTCATTTGATAAATAAATTTAGTAAATATTTTTATATTTGTAGCAATACTCTATATATTAAATATTAATACCATGTTCAACCACTCTTTCCAAATGTTTAAATTATTAAAAGGTGAATCATCCACAATGCCAAATTGATGGACTAGCAACACTAAATAAGCAATGCTAAAGGAAAAAATTAATAATAATGTCTTCCAAAAGTAACTAGCGAAGCTAGGGTGAAGTGTCACTTGTTTCGTAACCTTCAGCGATGCTTTTACAGTATAAGCATCGCTTAATAGTCAAATACATGATGCCTACTTAAGGCGCCGTTTTTTCTAGGGTGCCAAAACTATTGGCCGAAGCTTTAGATCAAGGAAGCATGGTCCCATCTATTATAAAAAAAATTAAATTAATAATTATATATTTAGTGCATTTTGTTCTACTAAGGTAACTCCATTTGAATTGTATTTAATTTTATTGCATATAATTGGACTATGTAGGCAATTATGTACGGATATCGATAGACACAAAAGCAAAACAAAAATATTGTTTATTCATCATACTTGCATTGCCAGCTTTCAAAGGAAAAATTCTCATGAGAGGCTAGCCAATATCTTGAGTAGATTACAAAATGGAAGAGCTTGTCAAATATGGTTATTTCCAAATTGGTCAAAGTACGTTTAGCTAATTTATAATATGTTTTATGTCATAATTTTTTTTTTTGAATCAGGTACTGAGAAAATGAATAATGTCAAGCATTTAAACTATGCTGGCACCTCCAAAACCAAACCCCAAAATCCATAAATTTATTAAAAATAAGAAAAGTTTACATAGTAATGGAAATAACAAACCATCCTAACGACGACTAAACAACCTTCTTGGCCTCATTAAAATCTGTCTGAGAAAAACTTCAATGGGAAAACAACAGTATCAAGAACAAAAACAATAAAAAAACAAAACTAAGAAAAACGATGTACATTACGACCGATGATATCATCTCTATGAAACTCCATAAAAAATTTGGAACCAAATTCCACCAAATTGGATGAGTTACTTTTGAATAAAATTTGGAAAGAGCATCAACAATTTTGTTACCTTCCTAAAAAATGTGAGAAACCCTGAAAGAAATAGAATTCACAAACTGCAAACATAATGACCCCTTGCTCGATAAGTCCAAGGAACTATGAAAGATCTTTTGGCCAATAAATCCAAAACATAATGAGAATCACATTTCAACCTTAACCTATCTCACAAAATTGGTTTTAGCAATCTCCAAAGCATGCAGTGCTGCCAACATCTTAGCCTTAAAAGCAAAAAACCAAACTATAAGGAATCGCAAAGCAGGCTTTACAAAAACCCTTACTATTTCAAAAAATGCCACCACCTCCAGCAGAACGAGGATTGCCCAAAGCATCATCATCCATGTTAATTTTCAGCCAATATGGATCCGGAAGAGACCATAAAACTGGAATTATCTTCAAAGACTTAGGAGGAATTGGATTTTCATCAAGCTTACGGATTAAAAGAAGATCATGCACAGAGTTGTGCATGGTTCCCGAAGTACACTGACCAGCTTCTTTAATAGCACGGCTAATAAAACCAAAAGTCTTCCCAGTCGCAACCAAAACATAAGCATGAAGCCTACGATTATGAGCAAACCAAATAGAATTAAAATCAGTAACAATCGCAGTCAACCAAAGGGATAAATCCTGAGAACTCCACTGAACGGAAATAGTAGCTTTACAAAGAGCAAGCGGGGTAGAATAAAGCACCAAACGCATACTGAAAAAATTAGCTATGAAATCCCAAATAGTAGCCACATATGGACATGTTATGAAGAGGTGATTTTTAGACTTTCCCTATTTACCACAAACAACACATCTAGAAACCACATTAAAACCACATTTCATCATAACAGAATCAGTAGTGATCTTGCCCAAAAACAAACGCAACAAAAGATACTACAAGAATGAAGAACATAAGGTTTCCAAAGAAACTTCTCCCAACTCGCAGCCACTAAGTGATTGAAATTATTCGCATAAACATCCTTACAAGAAACCTCACTCGAAATGGAATTACGCCAAAGAAGAGTCTTGATATCAAAAAAAGAAATTTTAACCTTCTCAATTTCTTTGAAAATAATCGGATAGTCCTGCTTAAAATCCTTCGGAAGATCCCACCCACTCTAAGTATTAATAAAACTAGAAACTTTCAAATGAGAGTCCTAAACATTATTCTCCATATTAATAATCTCCAACAACGGCTTACCTAACCAATTATCTTGCCAAAAAAGCACCTATGAATTTTCGCCAATAATCCAGAAAAAATCTTGATAAATTTTTAATTGAATATCTCTAATAAAAGGCCAAATCGAGGACTCTAAATAATGAATCCTATTAATTTTATCTCGAAAAAGAGCTGGCAAAAACTCATAAATAAATAAAGTATTGCAAAGAACCTTCCAAGTTAATTTACTTGAAAGAGCATTATTAAAAAGACAAAGATTCTGCTAGCCAAACCAAGTGTTAGTAAATCCCGGTCTCTCAAAAATTACAGATAGCATGCTGCATACTAAAAATTAAACTAACTGGCCATTTAAAATTCATGAATGAATGAACAAACAAAGAGGTAATAGCATAATCAATAAGACAAGCCCTATCCGTAAAAGACAAAGACTTACCTTTCCAAGCCTCAAAGTGGTTCAAGACTTTATCCACCAAAGGACACAAATGACCAATTTTCAGTCTCCCTTTGAAAAAAAAGGACCCCTAAATAATTGAAAGGTAAGCTACTATACTTCATCCCCACCTCCCGGATCAACTTAGTTCGTCTAACCCCAGAAATTGAGCTGCTAAAATAAATATTGGTTTTTATCCCAATTTACAAATTGACTTGCAAGGTTCTCATAAAAATGTTAAATTTTTTTACAACCTTCCTGATATTAGATAAACTTGCCCTACAAAATAAAAGAATGTCAACAACATAAAGAAAATGAGGCAGAAACTGCCATATTCACGGGCATAGGAATAATCTCATTATCCTGAACCTTATAAAGAATGAATCTAATGTTGAATAAGATAGGAGATAACGGATCTCCCTCAAGAACCCTTCTTGAAATTGGAAAATAACAAAATGGAGTTCCACTGTGAAGAATTCAAAATAACACAAGCCGAAAAAAGAATAACGAAACCCAATAACAGAGATTCTCTAAAAAACAAAAGCCTATAGACACATCACGAAGAAAATATTATCACAGAGTATCAAAAGCTTTCTCAATATCAATCTTCATTGCAACCCCAAAACAATATTAAGCAAGTAAATTGACACAATCAGAGGCAGTGGAAATGCAATCCTGAATTTAACGACCACGAAAAATTAAATTGAGGAGAAGTGACACAATTTTATCAATGGTTAAAGCATTCTCAACCTTAGGTAATAGAATCATAAAATTAGAATTTAAACCTAGAATATAGCCAAAATGAAAGAATAATTTTTTCTGCGTCAAAGATATCAGTACCAATGATTTGAAAAAAAAAACTGGAAAAACCATCAAGATCCGGGGCATTATTAGCACCCAAGTCAAAAATCACCTTTTCTCACCTCATCCTCTGAAAATATAAAAAAAAGATTATTATTTTCCTCATCCATTACTGCATGCAGAATAACACTACGAATCAGTTGTAAATCAACAAAACTTTCCCCATAATCCATTAACAAGTCTTTGTAACAACCTTTAATGTGATCCTGAATGTCTTTCCGGTCATAAGTAATACTCCCCTTTATTTCCATCGCATTCAAAGATTTATTAACTCTTCTAGCCCGCAATAGTTGAGTTTCTATCCTCTTCCACCAGCCACTTAACACAACATTTATCTCGGAGAAGCATTTTCTCATGTTGAAGCTCGATATCTAAAACATGTCGTGCCTCCACCTCCTCGTTTAAAACCTCATCCAAGAAGCCCTCATAAGTAATTCTATCATGAATTCGCTGCAACTTAGTCTAAGCCTCTCCAACCTGAGCCTCAACCCTACCAATAACCAAAGTATTCTAGAGCTTTAAAGCCAAATTAACCTTACGTAACTTGAGTATAGCACATTACATGGGATTACCGAACACTTTCTAGCCCATGCTTGCTTCACCATAGACCGAAAACCTTCATGAGTGATCCATATAGGAAGACACCAAAAAGGCCTTGGTCCTATACTCGCTGTTTTTTTCCATATTGAGCAATAAAGGATTATGGTTTGATTGATGATGCAAAAGAGCCATGCAATCCAATCTATCCCAATAATCACCCCTTTGCTGTTAAATAATAATTTGATCTCATGTTATTCAATAACACATTTAGTACGTTGTATTGTATTTGATTGTATTGTATTGTATTGTATTGTGTTATAATGTATTATATAATAGACTCATGTGTTTTGGTGTAAAATTGTATTAAATTGATATTTGGTACATTTTTATATTGTATTGGATTATTTTTTTAAAATTTAACTTTTTAAATTTAACTTTTTAACTTTGATAAAAAATTTTAATTTTTAATTTTTTTAATTCTAATTTTATTAAAGATTTTTTTTTCTTAAAAAATATATATATTTATATTAAAGAAAAATATAATTTTTTTCATATTAACAATTTCATTAATTTTTATTTTTATGCTTACAATATATAAAGTATAACAACAATAATAAATACTGGAGGGCCAAAGAAAGGGAATCACACAAACTCAGGATCTACATGGCTTGTATAATTTAATACATACAATTTTTGGTGTATTACTAATACATCAAAACTTGTATTAAAAATGTAAAATTGTATTATTTAATACAATACGTTGTATTCACAAAACACAGTATAACTAAATAATACTTCACTATGCGTCCCTATACAGGATACCAAACAAGCCCTATAGATCTATGAAGGCTTGTTTGGTGACATATATAAGGATGTATTATTTAGATGTAATGTCTTAATTTTAGTTAGTACTGTGTTTGGTGTTAGTTTTGTATAGGATTATATAATACACTTTAATTTTTTTAATACAAAATATAATGTATTACTAATACATCAAAATTTCTTTGTATTAAATAATATACCTCATCATTTCTCTTTTTGCACATGTAGATTTTTCTATACAAATTTTTATTTTATTTTTCTTTTTCTTGGGGCATATCTACTGTCAAAATTTTGAGTTTTTTTTATGCTTTATTTTTTCCGCTAGTCATGTAACATCCTAAAATCTAATTAAGGATTAGCAAGGTAATTAGAGTTAATTATGTTTAATAATATATTTAATTACCCTAATGCTAGTATAAGAAAAATAATTATTAGTAAAATAATTATTTAAATAGTTTTAAAATTAATCTAAAAGGAATATAAAAAAATTTAGAATTAAAATTTGTGAATTTGTATATTTAAAAATTAGTATAAGAAGAAAAAAATAAAAATAAAAGGAAAGTAAAATTAAAAATGAGAAAAGAAAAGAAAATAAAAAAATAAAAATAAAATGACCGTTTTGCCCTTATAGTTAAATAATTATGTGTTATTGAATGAAGGGCAAAATGGGAATTTTGGGGCAAAAATTGAATTAAAGCCTCAGCCTTCTTCCTCACGCGCAGCACCTGTTTTTTCTCCATTTTTGGTTGCCGGCCATGGCTTTTGAGAAAAAAATTTCAATCTCTTCAAATCTCTTCCAAATTTAGCTTAAAAATAGATTACCCATAAGTTTTAGAGCCTTTTAAACACTTTGGTAAGGTTTGTTTTAACCGAAAACCACCATAAGCTTGAGTTTTTTTGGATATTTACCAAATTTCTTTCTCACTGGATTTTGAGAAATTCCGGCCACCTCT
This sequence comes from Ochetophila trinervis, assembly GCA_003254975.1. Taxonomy (NCBI): domain Eukaryota; kingdom Viridiplantae; phylum Streptophyta; class Magnoliopsida; order Rosales; family Rhamnaceae; genus Ochetophila; species Ochetophila trinervis. Next base: position 79,790 of record QANX01006101.1, read on the forward strand.
CGCCGAAATATTTGTACCAAAAGCTTCCTTTTTCACTCATTTACAAAATCCAAGTGTTGGAATTAAAGATTAGTGAGCTAGGTTAAAGATTTGACAAAAAGGATACAAAGGGAATTTTTGGATTTCTGGAGAAAGTGTGAAATTTTGGCTCAAATTGAAGGTAAATCATGTTTCTTATGGTTAATTACATTGTATAATGATAAGCATTGTAGTATAGAGTTGGAGAATGGAAATTTAGGGAAATTTGTGAGTGTTTGGAATGTGTTTTGATGAAATTATGATGATAGATTAGGAATTGTGATTGTAGTTAATGTAATAAATTATAACTAAGAGATATAGAGGAATTGTGAAGGTTGATTTTATATTTGGTTGAGAGATAGTAATTTTAATTAGAAAATTTAAGTGGTTGATGATATAAATTTAGTTGGAAAAATTAATTGTGATGAAAATTAAGAATAAAAATTTAGTTATTAACCTCAAAATCATTTGAGTAAAAATATAATTAATAAACCTATATTATTAGGGAAAAAATTGCATAATTGTGAAAATAGGTAATAAAAATGAGATTTTATTTTACATTACGGTAATGAAGTATTTGGTAATATTATATTATTGTATTACTAGAGGAAGGAACTAATCCGGTCGAACGACAAGGAGCGACCAACCGTGGATAGACGTCAACGCGGCGTATCTGTGAGTGGGAACACATATATATTTATATATATGTAAATGCATGAATATATATACATATATTTTATGGTTTGAAAATATATTCAAAGATTATATTATTAAGAAATATATTTTGCGATTAAATAATTTTTACAAGTATATATATATATATATATTACTTTGTTATTTCCATTGGGATAAATACATACATATTTATACATGTGTTTAAAAGTATTTATGAATGTGATTATTTTGTGTGAATTCATAAATGCATGGCACCTATGTGGTGACTACTTGGGCGATGAGTATGCCGCCGAGTAGGATGTAACAAGGTTGGTGACTACTTGGGCGATGATTATGCCGCCGGGTAGGGAGGTTTGACATTGGATACACTTGGGCGATGGTTCATGCCGCCAAGTGATTGGGCGATGGTTTATACCGCCAGATTATTTATACTTGAGCGATGATTTATGCCGCCAAATGATTGGGCGATGGTTTATGCCGCCATATTATTTATGCTTGTGCGATGGGTTATGCCGCCAAGCTGATATTATGAATTGCATATATGTGTGAATATATGAAGGGACAATTATTTTCACAGAAATGGTTATTACCCGCTCGGTATATGATGATTTGTTCACATATATGTCTGTGGCTTTTCACTGGGGATTTAATGGTTAGCTTACCCTCCCGGTATATATATGATGTGTTCGTATATATATGTTCTGTGGCTTTTCACTGAACGTCCCTTATATATTTGGTTGCATTGATTGTGTGTGCTATTTTATATTTCAAGGCATTTTGACATAAACAAATATATTAATTATGTTAAATGTATATGTATATATAAATATATGAATATTTTGGAAATTCAGAAATTTGAAAAACGAACTATTTTCCAAGGAGATTGCATTTATATACGTTATATATGAAAGAAAATATTATTTTCTTATTTAGTTTCTACTCACTGAGTATGGAAATACTCACCCCACCAAAAAAAATCTTAACTATGTTTCAGGTAGTTCTTGGATTATTAGCCGTGCTACTGTTACTAATTAGTGCAGGAGGAGCGAGTTAGAGGTAGTAGTGGCATAGTTAGATTGTGCGAGTTTATATGTTAGTTGAGTAGTAAACTGTAATATGCTAGAGATATTTTGTGTAATCAAATTTTAATATATATGTCATGGAGTTTATGTATATGGGTGTATTTCTGAGAAATTACTGGATTATTGTGAAATATTGTCTGGCGTGCAGGTACATGTAAATAATTTGGGGAATATTGTAATTATAGACAAAACTCTGCCGAAATTTCTATTAAAATTTCTGGCATTTAAGAGTTTGGGTTGTGGATTTATTAATTATTGTGTTGTTGACTGCTTAGGGACTTAATCAGGGTGATTAAGTCCTGCAGGCAGGACTTGGGTAGTGCGGGTCCTGTCAAGTCAAACGATAAATTCGTTAGTATTGAAAACATATATTCTTTTATATCATCATTTTAGATTATATTTGTAATTTTAATTGTTTTGTTTGCAATTTTTGCTAGTTAAGCTTAAAAATAAGAGAGCAAAAGTGAAACACACAGTCTAAGTTATATCTATTATTAATTTGTTTTTAATATTTTTAAAACTCACCAATGATAAGTATTAAAAATTAAAAACTTTAATAAAATTAAAAGTTAAAAATTAAAAGCGTTATAAAAGTTAAAAATTAAAATTTAAAAGCTTTAATAAAAATTAATAAATTAAAATTTAAGTTAAAAGTTAAAATTTTTAAATTTTAATAAAATAGTCCAATAAAATACTATAGTATATCTAACATCATATTGTATATACATTTTAATACAATTTTGCACCAAACACATGAGATATATTATATAATACATTACAATACAATTCAATATAATATAATACAATACAATCTAATACAATACAACGTACCAAACGAGTCCTGAATGTACTGTTTACCATTAATTGATTGAATGCTTGGTTTGATGTTCCTGATATTCTTGCCTGTGATTGGTGATTACTTTATGTCATTGATTACTGTAAAATAATAAACAGGTTAAAAGCCTTATGAAATTTACTCTCTCAACCTAACATCTTTCTCTTTAGGTCAAAATAATAACGTGTATATTAAAATAGTGGCCCTCATATCATATTTATAACCCACACAAAATAATAATAATAAATATAATAATATTTATTTAAAATAAAGATGAGTCCAATTATATATAAGACTTTATTGATTTAGAGGTACTATGATCTTTTGGTCTAATGGGCCTACCAAAGAATTAAGATAGAGAGATTTCAATAGGTTTCTTTATTTATAATTAATCAATGTATCAAATCCCATTATTAGAAACATAGAAGCCTAGTAAGTGAGTCCACCTGATTATGCCCAGTCCACATATAATTATTTTAACAATCTCCCACTTGGACGACATAATCATCAATCATAATTTAATACTCACTTACCGCATAATATCAAACACCAACGATCATTTCAGTTAAGCATATAGTATATCGACATGGTATAACAATACACATAACCTAGATCACAGAGATTCAATATCAGTAAATCTCAAACAATAACCATCACCATTTTAACCATGCATATATTGTATTGACAGGATTCAACAATATACACAATCTAGGTGCCAGAGATTTACAATTGCACTAGTGGATTAACAAACACATACATAGAGATCAAACATCTTAATCAAAACATATCAAATAGAAAATAATGCATGTGCACATCGCATAAATATATCAAATAATAGTCCATTTACATTCTCATATTGCTCAACAAAGCAATAACCAATAATTAACAACATGTTCTATAAGACAGATTACAATACTCCCACTAATTTAATACAGCCTCAGCTGCTCAATACTCCCATATGGGATACATGCTTCTGAAAAACATTTGGATCCAAACCTTTCATTAGTGGGTTTGCCAACATGTCAGTAGTAGGCGTGTATTCAACAAAGATAGTTCCCTATGTCACTTCATCATTTACTCTATAATATTTTATTTTGATGAATTTGGCCCTAGATATACATCTAACATTATTATAGAAAGACATTGACCTCTGAATGGAGTCAACAACTCCCAAAGCATGTATAAAATTTCAGAACTAAATTGCATGACCAGTTGCCTCAAAACACGCCACATACTTTGCCTCCATAGTTAAGGACGCTGTTATACTCTGCTTGGAACTCTTCCAATACATAGCTCCTCCTACCATAACAAAAATATATCCAGTAATGGATCTCATATCGTCCACATAGCCATTATAATCAGCATCACAATAGACAGCTACATCAAGTGAGTGGGTGCACCGATATGTTAACATGTAATCTTTAGTGCCTAGAAGATATCTGAATACCTTCTTGACTGCTTGCCAATGCGCAAGACAGGGATCATTCAAGTATCTGCCAAGCACACCCACAATGTAAGCAATATCTTGTCGTGTGCAAACCTGAGCATACATCAAACTGCCAACTGCAAAAGAATATGGTTTCTTTCTCATTATTCTTCTTTCACTTTCATCCTTGGGACATTGATCATTAGAGAATTTGTCACCTTTTGACAATGGAGTCCTATTAGGAGAATTGGTAAGCATGTCAAACCTTTTCAAAACACTATCAATATAGGCTTTCTGAGACAACTGTAACAAACCATTAGTCCTATCTCGAAAAATCTTTATGCCTAAAACAAACGAAGCCTCTCCGAGATCTTTCATATCAAAATGGCTTGACAACATTTGTTTAGTCTCTATTAACATATCAAAATTATTAAATGCAAGCAATATGTCATCAACATCCAAAACCATAAATAAAAAACTGCTCCTACTGACCCTTGAGTATATACATTGATCCACAATGTTCTCCTTAAAATCATTCTTGGTAACCACTTCATCAAACTTGAAGTACCATTGTCATGAGGCTTGCTTCAACCCATAAATATATTTATTTAACTTACAAACCATGTGTTCATTCTCAACCTCTTGGAAGCCAACTGGTTGTACCATATAAACATCTTCATATAAATCTCTATTTAGAAAAGCAGTTATGATATCCATATGATGCAACTCCAAATCAAAATGATCCACAATTGCCATTATGATTCTAAAAGAATCCTTTTTAGAAACTGGAGAGAATCTTTCCTTAAAATCAATTCCCTCTTTCTGGCTATACCTTTTAGCCACATGTCTAGCTTTATACTTTTCTATTTGTCCATTTGAGTCACGCTTGGTTTCAAAACTCCATTTAAAACCATTAGGTTTGCATCCCATTGGTAACTCAATCAAATCCCAAACCTTATTTTGGGTCATGGATGTCATCTCATCATTCATTGCATCTAGCCAAATACTTGATTTTGAACTGCCAATTGCTTCTTGATAAATGATTGGGTCTGACTCGTCACTTATATCAAACTCATGTTCTTGCAAATAAACCACATAGTCATCAAGTATAGCAGCCTTACGAGCTTTTTATGACATTCTCAAAGGAATTTCTTCAACTTCATCAGCTAGATATTGAACAATATGTTCATCTTCTATAGGCTCATCTTGATTAACTATTGGTTCCTCATTTGTATGATAACCAGCACCAGAAATATAAACATCTGAAACTGGAATTGACACACTTTCCTCTCTAAATTTAAGATCTTTTGGTGTTCGAGTAGTATCAATACCAACTTCATCCTCGAAGTACACTGCCCTGTCTGATTCAACAACTCTGATAGTGTGAGATGGGCAATAAAATCTGGAACCTCTGGATCCTGTACAATATCCAATAAAATAACCACTAATTGTTTTAGGATATAATTTCTTTATTTGCGGATTATAAAGTCTTACCTCAGCCTTACAACCCCACATACGAAAATGATTCAAACTAGGTTTCTTTCCTGACCACAACTCATATGGAGTCTTCGGAACAGACTTACTTGGCACCTGATTCAAAATATATGCTGCAGTTTTCAAAGCCTCGCCACACAAAAATCTGGCAAATTAGAATTTACTTACATATAACGCACCATATCCAAAAGTGTACAATTTCTTCTTTTTGCAATACTATTTTGTTGAGGAGTGCCTGGCATTATATTTTGTGCATCAATTCCACATTCCTGAAAAAATCTTGCAAATGGATTCAAATTTCTTTATTTGCGGATTATAAAGTCTTACCTCAGCCTTACAACCCCACATACAAAAATGATTCAAACTAGGTTTCTTTCCTGACCATAGCTCATATGGAGTCTTCGAAATAGACTTACTTAGCACCTGATTCAAAATATATGCTGCAGTTTTCAAAGCCTCACCACACAAAAATCTAGCAAATTAGAATTTGCTAACATATATCGCACCATATCCAAAAGTGTGCAATTTTTTCTTTTTGCAATACCATTTTGTAAAGGAGTGCCTGGCATTGTATATTGTGGATCAATTCCACATTCCTGAAAAAATCTTACAAACGCAGCACGATTCCTTACAGTCTCATCATACTTTCCATAATATTCACCACCTTTGTCAAATCTAACAGCTTTTTCTTATTTTTCTAAAGTTCTATCTTGGCTTTATAGTCCTTAAAGGCATTCAAAGAATGTGATTTTTCATGTATAAGCTTAATGTATCCATAACGAGAAAAATCATCAATAAATTTATTAAATATTTGTAACCTCCTAAAGTAAACGGAGTAAATGGTCCACTAATATTTGTATGTATCAAATCCAAAACACCATCACATCTGCCAATCTTCCTATTTCTAACATTGGTAGTTAGTTTTCTTTTTACACATTCAACGCAAGTGGAAAAATATGAAAAATATAAATTGGAAAGAATGTTATCTATTACCAACCTTTCCAATCTCTGTCTAGAAATATGACCAAGGCATTTGTGCCACAACATAGAAGAACATTCATAAATTCTAGCAGGTTTATGAGCAATAGTAGGAGCAACGATAGTATTAATACAGGAATCAACAAAAGTCATATCAAATAAATCAAGTTTATATAAATTTCCACATAAAATACCATGTCCAATCAAAGTTGTTCCTTTATATAAAATAACATTTCCATCACTAAAATGAAAACCATAACTAACTTTGTAAAAAACAGAAACATAAATTAAATCTCTCCTAATTGAAGGTATGTAAGAAACATTATTCAACTCCAAAAAAAGTCCAATAGCTAATTTCAACTTGACTACTCCTAAAACATCAACTCTAACTCTTGAGCTATCTCCCATGTAAACATACTGCTCAAGATAGGTTGGTTTCCTTTGGCTTGTCAATTCCTGCAATAAATTAGTGAGATGAATTATTGCTTGGGTATCTAACCACCAAGTGTTTATAGGCACATCAATAATATTAGTTTCAATCATATTACCCTTTAACATCAAAAATTTACCTTTCTTCTCTTGCTAAATCTTGAATTTCCAACAGCTTACCTTCTTGTGTCCATGTTTGTTGCAAAAATTGCACTTTCCATCAAAAAATTCTTTCTTTCCACCTCTGTTAGAAGAATTACCTTTATAGAAAATTGGATTGGTACCTAAAATATTCTTCTTAATGGGCTTAAAACTTTGTATCTTTTTAGAGAAAGCCTTAAAAAGGTTCATCTCCTTTTCTAGTAACCATGGCCACATATCTTGACATTTCTGTTGATGTCATCCTCTTCTTTAACCAATATTGCAGTCATTTCATCCAAAGACCACTTAACATTTTGAGTGTTATAATTAAATTTGATAGAGTCAAATTAATAAGGAAGACTTTTCATAATGCACCAAGTAAGATAATCCTCAACAAGATCAGTCTTGATGGCCTTGAGTTTCTGATAGTATGATGAAAGCTTCAAAATATGTTCCCTTACTCCATTAACCCCATCATACATTGTCGAGTTCACCAAATTCAAATAGGGATGCTTGTCATTTTTATCAAACTTTGTAAACTTTTTACCAATTTTCTCAAATAGTCTCTTGGCATTGTCAACCTTGGGAATGCTAGCAAAAATGGAATTCTCCACTTAATATTCTAATTACATCATACAACTGTCTAACCTCAAGAGTTGTCACATCAGTAGGTTTCTCTAGTAGATTAATCTTCAAAGCCAAGTCCAGCTTTATTATTGTCAGATTCAACATAGGAGTCTTTTTCCAGATATTAAAATTAGTCTCATTTAAAACCATCATGGCAGTCATAGGCTGAGTATTTCATGGAATGCTCACAACTGTGGAAATAGCAAATCTTAATAACATGCATATCACAAATAAGATCACTAGCTCATTTCCCAGTCTCCATCATATATATATTAACATTTAAATCGCTAGGATTTCTTAGAGCACACAAGACAAGAACACATATACGAATAATGACCATTTAACAAATACCACAACTAAATTCGTTGAACTAGTTAACGACAGGTAAACAAGAACCTACAGTTCATGGCATTTAATCAACTTTTTTACTAATCTAAGCATCTTACCAAGTAATTAAGTCACTGATAGGATAGTCTAACTATATGTATGGCCCTTAGTATTATAATTGGGAGAAAAACAAAACAAAATAAATAAATTGACAATTTCATGACATAGGCAAGTTAAGTCTTACGACAGGCAAGTACTTAAAATCTTAAACCACTATGTCAAAACTTTATGACAGACAAATATTTGAACATTCTGCACTACTATGTCATATTTAACATAAAATCATTAACAAAATAATAATAAAATAATAAAATAATTTTTTTTTTTCAGTCGTTGACGTCATCCCATACGGCATGCCGTTTGCTTCATCTGCTTCACCCAATTTTCTGTAATTGGATCGGTTTGCGGGTTGCGAGACCCGTATAGTCAACTTGACTGAAAAATCACCGTCCGACCACCGTTTTCATTGTCGGTTACTAGGTTTTACTCACCGTTCACTATCCACTCATTTTTCATCATTGATTCAGCCAATATTATTCCCAAAAATAAAGTACAAAAAAAAATACACATATATATATATATATATAAAAAAGGAAAAAACATGCTAGATCGTGATTTATATCTTTCAGGAAAAATTGAATCAATTTAAAGTATGTAGAAACATCATAGAGAAAAACCCAATATACAATTTCAATTTAAAACAAAATATCAACACAAAAAGGAAAGAAACATAATTGGTAAAAAAACCCTAAATGTTCAAGAACGGACTGAGCAATATACATATCAAATTAATTCATTCGTTCACCATCAATCAAATAGTAAAACATTAATTAGCAATAGCAGCGATAAGATTCAATAAAAAAAACATTCAATTCAACAATTACCAATTACCAAAATCACAATCAATTTGACCATGCGAAAAAAAAATAGAAAAAAAATAAATATATATATATATATAGCCAACTGGTTACACATGAACAAGCTCTGATATCATTGTTAAATAATAATTTAATCTCATGTTATTCAATAGCATGTAGATTTATGAACTGAATGCTTGGTTTGATGTTCCTGATATTCTTGCTTGTGATTGGTGATTACTTTCTGTCATTGATTACTGCAAAATAATAAACATGTTATATTAAAATAGTGGCCATCATCTCATATTTATAACCCACACAAAATAATAATAATAAATATAATAATATTTATTTAAAATAGAGATAAGTCCAATTATATATAAGACTTTACTAATATAAAAGTATTATGTTCCTTTGGTCTAATGGGCCCACCAAAGAATTGAGAAAGAAAGATTTCAATGGGCTTCTTTATTTATAATTAATCAATGTATCAAATTCCATTATTGGAAACATAAAAGCTCAGGAAGTGAGTTCCCCTGATTATGTCCAATCCATATATAATCATTCTAACACTAGTTTGTTACAAAAAGAAAGGAGTCATTTACACTCTATATAAGACCGTGTGCCATTCCTTGTCCAAGTATAAATAGAACCCTTAGTTTCTAAATACACAAAATAACAAGATTCCACAGCATTTTGAAATTCAGTACAAGATAAAGACCAGGAAGCAGAACCTTTTCTTTCATACATCCCTAAAATAGTATTAAAATCTCCAACTACTACCTAAGGATTAGTAATTGATCCGAGTACTCAAATAAACTAGAAAGGTCCAAAGAACTCTTTTGCTACGATAAAAAAAATGAAAAATATGAACCTGATAATTATCTAGTAAAACAAAACGAATAGTAATATTATGATCCACCTTAGCAAACATCGGAACATCACCACCGAAGGAAGAGCGAACTAACACCCAAATTGTAGAAACCAAATTCTCATCTCTATTCAAACATAATAAACTAAAACCAAGAGAAGACCAAAAAGAAATGCACGCCTCACTCCAAACCTTCATTAGCTCAGCCAAACAAATGAATCTCGAAAGATGACTCCTAGAAAAAGCCTTCACCATATGTTAGTTATCCATGTTACCAATACTCCGACAATTCCTAAATAACACCTCCATTTGGAAAGATTTCAATAAGCCTTTGTGGAAGGCTTAGTCAAACCAGCATATATTTGCTCTTGAATCTGATGTTATTGTTCCTCCTTTGAAGGCATGTCGCGTTTCCCAGTTTTAAGACTATCCGTAGTAACAATGTTGCTCTTCTCAACCTCAATAGGAACTATAAGAACATAAGACTGCCTTTGTTCATCTTGAACCTGCTTATCCTTCACGTTTTTCTAGCCTCCTACAATTTCTAGTGGAATGACCAATACCATAACAATAATTATAAAACTCTGAAACAGTGATTAAGCCTCCTACCTTGGTCAACATAACAAATTCGGCAAGTACGTTGACAAACCAAAATCAATCAGAACCCTTGCAAAGCGACCAAATTCCCCTAAAGCAATATTTGGTCAAATTTTAAAGGCACCCCAATAAGACGGGATAAATTGGCTAAAATCTATGGATGCCAATATACCAAATTCAAGTATAGTCTCATCCATATTTTAAGTACATGATATATTAAACTAAAAATGTTTTATTATAGCAAACATTGGATGTTGGATGCCATTGACTCCTACTTCGGAACACTACTACAAAAATAAGCTATCGACGACGGCCTTATTTTTATATAAACGTCAGTTAACAAAGAAAACCGACGTTGATACACTAATACGACGGTTATTAACTTTGGCGGGTAATAAAGATGACGGACCGTCGTATAAATAAAAAATCAACGACAGTTATAAACAAAACCGTCGTCTATAATTTAATCAATGACGACTGTTTTTTTATAAACCGTTGTCTATAAATCGTGTCTCTTTGTAGAGAATAGATGATGGTTCCTTTAGGAACCGTCGTTGTTGATTAAATTAGGGTAAAAAAAAACTCAAAAACCAAAAAACGACGGTTTTAGCTTAGAACCGTCGTCTTTACCTGGGTAAAGACGAATGTTCTAAGTTAAGGTAAAGACGATGGTTTTAAGCTAAAACCGTCGTTTTTACCCAAAAAAAAAAAATTAACAACGGGCCTGGCTCTGGACCCGTTTTTAACTCAGTGTTTTGTTCTTTACACGCCTCTTCGTCTCTTATTTTTCCTCAATTCTTTAGAAACCCTAAAGCACCCGCCACTGTTTGCTCATCTTCTCCACTGTGGTCGCCGTTTGCTCATCTTTTCCACTGTGGTCGCCGTTCCTCCTCTTCTCTATTGTGGTCGGATTACTTCTTCATTTCACATAATATTTGTGATTTTTAACCCAAAAACTTTAAGGTTAGTGCTCGGCAATATATTTAAATTATTTTTAACAAATTGTGAATGCATTATTCCGTGAAAATGTTTGAATCCGTGCATTGAAAAGTTTAAATATTGAATATAATGCATTATTTTGTTTGAATATTGAATGTATTTGTTAAGTTGGTTGTTAATTTGTAGATTGTGTATATAATCGAAAATTGTATAAATTATCCAGTGATATATATGAAATCCGATGATATGTATTAAACTTGATGATATATATGAACTACCCATGCATATATTGTGTGAAAAATTGTATATGAGAGTTTTGGTTTAATTAGTAATTTTTTATAAGAGTTTTGTAATTAGAATATATTTAATATTTAATATAATTTTGTATAAATTTATTTAAAAGCTGCTAAAAAAAAAAACATAGACGACGGTTTTATGTAGAAACCGTCGTCTATGTTGAAACATAGACGATGGTTCCAATCTTAAACAGTCGTCTATATATTTGCCCCGTGGCGTCCACGTGACTTCAGCGTGGTTTTAGACGTCGGTTTTTAACCGTCGTCTATGTTTTATGAGTATCGACGACGCCTTATTAGACGAGAGTTTGCTGTCCGTCTTATATACACTTAAGACATCAGTTTTTCACCGACGTTTATGATCCTATTTTCTAGTAGTGGAATGATATGGTTTAATCGATTAAAAATTTAATTGATGCATAAGTTCTTAGTTAAATATTATTTAATATTTATATAACTATTACATGTAATTGTTGATATATATTACCTTATATATACAAAACATAGGAGGGTCAAAAGAAAAAAATATTCGGTTTTTTTTTATAAAATAGAAAAAAAAAATATTCGGTGATAAAACACAAAGCTACATAATATGATAAAATTTAATTTGTTTTACAATTCTATATGCTAGATGTTATTTAATAGTATAATAACATATTTACACATGTAGATTCCTATAGATCCTAGAAACATAGAATATAGCAAGACATTATCATAAAAAAAAATCCTTGGTGAAAAGTTAAGATCAGTAATAATTATAACATTTTATTTTTATTTGAGTTCTAGTAATGATTTCTTGAGTATATAATTTTAATAAAAATTGTTTAGTCAATTTTTTAATCAAAATGTTTCATGTTTAGTATGATAATGTCACATGGATGCTAGATGATGTCAGCCAATTTATAATATGAAGTGCATCAAGATGATGTCAACCAATTTATAGTAGTTCTATCAAAAAAAAAAAAAAACCAATTTATAGTAGAATGCGCATCAAGCATGACTACAACCATTTTAAATCATCAAGCCTAGTATGTAGCATTCTGTCTAAATCGTATATTTCATTATAGATTGTTAGTATGCCTGATGAAAGTGCAATTAATACAAAAGTTGTTGTACGATTATTTTATTGTAAAAAATGTAAAATATGTTCAGTATCTCAAATTCTCCATTATCCTGACATGTGCCACACATAATTATCATTTCTAGAGGTAATACATGCCTTTTCACTCTCTAATCTCTTAGCAATTCGAAATTTTAGATCAAACTTTTCAGATTTTCAAACCCCAACTAGAAGCATTTTTGGATCAAAATTATCAGAGATCTTGGGATCAAACTCCAACCTCTATCCTTTTCACTCCCTCCTTTTCCTTCCCTCTATATCTGTTTCTCCTTTTTCTTTTTTCCTTTTTTTTTTCTTTCTATTTTCTCTCTTCAGCCATCAATATTCATCTCTCTCTCTGTCCTCTTGTTACTTCATCTATAAGGTCTTATCTACTTAAAAATAAGCTGAAAATTTTCTCTAGAAAGTGAGAAAAATTCTCAGAATTTTCTGGAGAAAAGCTAAGGAAAAGGACATGTATAATGGTTCTCTTAGCTTAAAATATTTGACATGGGCCGCAGATTTTAGTGCCAACCTTCCAGATTTGGTTCTCTTAGCTGGAGAAAAAGCTAGGAGATTACCGAATGGTAGTGAGAGAGTCGGGATTTGGGATTCGATTTCTGGGTGTGAAGGTTGGTACCAAGCTTGGATTCTTCTTCTTCTTCTTTTGATTTTGATTGGTGGGAAAAAAAAAAATTTGAGAGATCAGAAAAACGAAAAAGAAAAAGAAAATATTTAATTTAAAAATATTTCTTGGAAATCAATCCCAAAAGTCTCACACCCCAGAAATAAATAAATAAATAATTAAATTTTAATCCAAAATTTCGAATATCTAAGAGATTAGAGGTTTGAGGGTGAAAAGATATCGGCGTAGATACTTAAAGTCAAAAACTTTGTAGATACTTATCTGTAACATTCAATATAATTCCAGATTATTTTAATGTAACTAACTTTGTAATTTATTTATAATTGTATTTTTGTGAATGTGATTATTAAGTTTTAGTATTAGATTTTATTTTTTGAATTTTAGTATTAGATTTTTATTTTTTGACATTTAATCTTTGTCATTGGTGAGATACTGAGATCCAACCGTTAAGACTAAAATTTTAAATTTTAATATAATCAGAATTCCTATATCTGAGCCTCTCTCTATATAATATTATATGAATTCTCACATTTTTTTATTAGTATCTCTTTGTGAATTTTTAGATTGATTTAATAAGTAAAATGAGTTTATACATCATTCATTACAACATAAAAAATATCATATTCAACCTTTTTTAATTTTATATAAATATAGATGTTTCAAGATCACTGACGTTGATCCACTAAAACAACAGATCTTAACTTTCAGAGCAATAAAAACGATGGTCTATCGCATAAAAAAAATATAAACAATGGACCATGTAAACAAATACGTCAGTTTAGATAAAGAACCGACGTTTATATTGCCACCTGACAAGTGGATGACACGTTTCTTAGTTGACAATTATAAATGACGGTTTATGCAAAACACTCATCTTTGTTGTAGGTTATAAACGACGATTTTTGCAAAAAATCGTCGTTTATAATACTATCAAACACGTGGATGACACGTGTCTTGATTGACCTTATACACATTGATTTTTAACAGAACCGGCGTATTTATTTTCAATTTACATGGTGGTTTGATTTGTAAATTGACATTTATGTTGATATTAATTTTAATATCCTTTTATTTTAATGTGTTACTAGACTAATACATAATTCAAGACTGTATTTTTAAATCATAGCTATTGAATTGATTGAAAGGCTAATAATAAAGATCTTGATGTTAAAGAATAAGGTATTGTTTGGTAGTGTATTTAGAGCTCCAATAAATGCTTCCAAGGAAAAAAAAAAATTCACTTGGCTACATGTTTAACAAAAAATTAAGATGTTTTATTTATTTATTATTATTCTTATTAAAAAAGGTAAGCAATTTAATTAAGAAGCACAAATTTCGTGCTTTTCCAAATAAGCACTCAATGAGGAAAATAATAATGATGATGATGATAATTCGATAAAGATACATGCGAAAGAAAGAGGAGAACCTCAAATCTTAGGGAGGGCAAATAAAAATAAATAAATAAACTTGTAGCAAAGGGACATACCTTTTAAGTTAGTCCACCTCGGCATCATTAAAAACTCGAAGGAAAAAATGACCAACGGGAAAAAAGAGCACTGGGGAAAAAAAACAATACAAAAAGTACTTAATTACAAAATCTGTAAGATCCAAATTTCAAAATATCATTCCTGTGAGCATATAGACAAAAGCTAGGCAAGCAATTCCACCACTGGTGTGAAGAAGCCAAAATTACAAATTTTGAAAGACGATCGGCCATCTGATTACCTTCACGAAAAATGTGTCACCCGAAAATCAACAGAAAGCAACATTGAAAGACAATTGAACCACCTAGCTCGAAAACATCAAGGAACTCTAGAAGAACGACTTTGATGCAAATGAAACACAAACATGGAGTCACTCTCCAGCCACAGAAGCAACCAAAAAAACTTTATAGTCGACTCAATGGCAAAAATGGTTGCCATAAGCTTAGCTTCAAAAGTGTAAAGAGACTAAAATAGCAAAGCAAAAGTGATAGGACTGAGCTACCCAAGTCCTGCCTGCAAGACTTAATCAGTTTGATTAAGTCCTTAAGCAGTCATCAACCACCTTATTCACAAAATCTCAACCAAAACTTCTAGTTTGCCATAAAATTCAACAGAAATTTCAGTAGATGTTGGTATGTTTTTATGAGATTCTCCATATTAAATTCATTGTCCCTTAAGGACTTAATCAGCATATACTAGGTATGTAATAACCATTTCTGTGAAAAGTCATCG
Source organism: Ochetophila trinervis (assembly GCA_003254975.1). Lineage (NCBI taxonomy): Eukaryota > Viridiplantae > Streptophyta > Magnoliopsida > Rosales > Rhamnaceae > Ochetophila > Ochetophila trinervis. The sequence continues at coordinate 95,403 of QANX01006101.1, forward strand.
TCCCTTCATATATTCATAAACATATACCAAATCTCATATTTCCGACAATTCCAACTTAGCGGCATAAACCATCACCCAAGTATAATCATTAATCATACATCAATATATAGCAACATAATCAATTTCACTAGTTAATGGCTTCACACATCGTCGAAGTAAGATTTAACCACTTACCTTAAACCCACCATCATTTCACTATTCTTCATGTCACCTCCATAATATTCTATTTGCAAATTTATATAATAATAGTAACGTTCACATAATTTACTTGAAATTATCAAATAACATATTCCTTTAATATATATGTGTGTGTGTGTTTATACTAAGAAAAAATGATCATGTAATATATCAATATATATATATATACTTGTAAAAAAACTTATCCAAGCACAATAATCATATATCTCTTAATTTTATAAAACTTAAATATATTACTAATTTATAAAGTGTATATATATATACATGCATTTATATATATATTCTCATTCATAAAGAAAGTCACATTGACACCGATCATCGATTGGGTGCTCCTTGTCGTTTGACCAGAATAGTTCCTTCCTCTAGTAATATAATAAAATAATATTACCAACTATTTTATTATGGCAATGTAAGGTAAAATCTCTTTAAAAGCATTTCCATATTAAACTTATCTTATATGCCTATTTCTTACTTTTTTTCTCTTCTTAGTATTCTAGTTAACTAATTTTCACACCCATTTATTCCATTTACTCAAAACTTGATACTACAGTAACTAACTTGTTTACAACTATACTACTTAAGTAATTTTTTTTCTAAATAATATAGGTTTATTAATTATTTTCATTCCCACATGATTTCTAAAGGTTAACATCTTAATTTTACTCTTAAACTTCATCAAGATTAATTTCAACTTATTTCTCTACCCTCATACACTTAAACCTTTTAATAAAACTCATTAATTCTCAACGAAATACATAATCAATCCTCCTCATTTCTTTCCAAATCGCTTAACCATTATATATCATTAACCATTTTGATTACATTTCCTAACATATTACAACATTCTCATCAAAACCTATACAACAATTCACAATTTCAATCATTTTCTCCTCTCAAACTCTAGATTATAAAAGCCTATCATTATGTAATAGAAACAAGCATAGAAAACATGTTTACCTTCAATTTGGAGCTGAAATACACCAATTTTTCTAGAAATCCAAAAATTTCCTTTGTGTCTTTTATTGTCAACTCTTTAATCTAGCTCATTAACCTTACATTAAAAGCTTAGGTTTTGTAAAGTGGTGTGAGGTGAAGCTTTTGGTACAAAAATTCCTGCAAGTAGTAGCCAGAATCTTTCAATTTTTGGTCAAAATGGAATGTAATCTCTTCAAATCTCATACTTAGAGTGGTTCTAAGCTAAAACTATTACCAAAGTGTCTAGAAGACCCAAAAAATTATGGGTAACTTATTTTTAAGCTTGATTTTGAGAAAATTTGAAGAAAATCAATTTTTTTTTTCTCCCAAAGGCATAATTGGCAAGCAACAATGGAGAAGGAAAGAGAGTGTGTGTGAGATGATGAAGAAGACTCTATTAATTCACCATTTTCCTTATTTTCCAATTTTACATTTCCTTCTATTCATATATATATTTTTAATCTCAAAGGCATAATAGTCATTCTAGCTCATTTTATTTTATTTTCTCCCTTTTTATTTATTTATTTATTAACTCTACTTAAAGATATTAATTCTTTAATTTGTAACTCTAACTTTTAATTACTCTTAGCTTAAATTCTAAGACAAATGTAAAATGTTAACAACTTTAATTAAACAACAAAACTATTACTCTAATAACTAATTTTCTAATATTATCTTTAGTATTATTATCAAACATCATTTACAATATCTTAACTAATTTAATTCCTACACAAAACATAAAAACTCTAATTACCTCATTAAACACTACTTAGGTGCTAGAGTGTTACAAATTTTACCCTCCTTATTTAATTTCATCTCCGAAATTAGAAGATTTACCAAAACAAATGAGGTTATTGTATTAACATCTCATCTTCTCTTCTTTTACCTATGTTGATTCTCGAACTGTGTGATTCCTCCATCATATTTTTACCCATGGTATTACTTTTGTACGCAATACATGTTCATTTTCATCAACTATTTATTATGGTTCTTCCTCATAAGATAAATCTTCTTTGACCTAAATTAATGGGATTTCAATAATGTGATATGGATCCGGTATATATTTCTGAAGCATAGATACGTGAAATACATATGTATCCTTGACAACTCAGGATAAATTAATAATCTATAATCTACCTCTCCAATTCTTCCAATAATTTCAAATTGTCTAATAAACCTTGGACTTAGTTTTCCATGTTTCTTAAACAAAAATACTCATTTTCATGGAGAAACTTTAAGAAACACTTGGTCACCCATTAAAAATTCCAAGTCTCTTATCTGCATAACTCTTTTGCCAACTTTGCGTTGTTTTAAGCCTTTCTCAGATAATTTGAACTTTCTCTATGGAATCTTGTATCCAATTAGAATTATATTCCTTTTGTTCACCTACCTCATCCCAACATATTGGTGTCCTACACTTCCGTCCATACAATACCTCAAATGGTGACATTCCAATACTTGAATGAAACTATTGTTGTAGGCGAATTGTATTAAAGGTACATATGAGTCCCAATTTCCTTTGAATTCCAATACACAAGCCTTGAGCATATCTTCAAGTGTCTGAATAGTCCTTTCGGCTTGTCCATATGTTTGTGGGTGAAATGATGTACTAAAATTTAGCTTTGTTTCCATAGCTTTATGTAAACTTGATCAAAATCGGGATGTAAACTGGGGATCTCAATTTACAAAGTTGTCTTTGGTGCTCCATGCATACTAACTATCTCATCCACAAACAACTTACCCAACTTGTCCAATGGGTTGATAGCCTTAATTGGTATAAAATTAGCTGAATTGGTTAATATGTCTATTATTACTCATATTGCATAATGTCTATAATATGTTCTTGGAAACCCAATTACAAAGTCCATGTTTATCTCTTTCCATTTCCATTTTGGTATTGAAAGGGGTTGAAGTATTCTGGACAATCTCAAATGACAAGCTTTCACTTGTTGACATGTAAACACCTAGCCACATGCTCTGTTATGTCTCTCTTTAATCCTGGCCAATAATAATGATATTTGAGCATGCGATACATCTTTGTACTGCTGGGATGCAGAGCTAGCCTTGAACTGTATGCCTCTTCCAGAATTTCATTATTTAATTGTATCATATTTGGTACACATAGTTTGCCTTAGAACTTCAAGATTCCATCCCTCCCGATATAATGATTGATTCAGAGCTCCTCTCTTACTTCTTGTGCTATTTTCTTTAAATTTGGATCCAACGGTTAATAGTCTCTTACTTGATCAATCAATATTGGTTTCACTTGAATTTTAGCCAACAAAGTCAAATCTCCTTGAATTGACAATTAAACTCCCAAAGATCTCAATTTCATTATCAAAGGAAGATAGGTTGGCTTAATTCATGCTAATGTACTTGAAGTCTTTCTACTAAGAGCGTATGCCACTACATTAGCTTTTCTTGTATGATAATCAATTGCACAATTATAATCCTTCATTAATTCAATCCATCTCATTTGCCTTAGATTCAAATCCCTTTGAGTAAGTAAATGCTTGAGGCTTTTATGATCGGTATAATTCGATAAGTTTCACCATATAAATAATGTCTCCAAAATTTTAAAGCAAACATGACTGCTGCCAATTCCAAATCATGGATAAGATAATTCACTTTATGTCCTTTCAATAGCCTTGATGCATAGGCTATCACTTTTCCATTCTGCATTAGAACACATTCCAATCTTTGATGTGAAGCATCAAAATAAATTTCAAATCCACCAGAACCCAACAACAAAGTAAGAATTGGTGTTGTTGTAAGCCTCTTTTCAATTCTTGGAAGCTTTTCTCACAAGCTTCCTTCCATTCAAACTTCACCTTATTCCTTGTAAAAGTTTTCAGTGGAATAGACGACTTAGAGAACCCTTCAATAATTCTTCTGTAGTAGCCAGCCAATCCAAAAAAAGCTTTTAACTTCTATGACCGTTGTATGTCATTCCTAATGAAGTACTACTTCTAGTTTTTGAGGATCCACGTATAATCCTTCTGAGGATATAATATGCCCCAAAAATACTACTTTATCCAACCAAATTGACATTTACTTAGCTTGGCATACAACTGTATTTCCCTTAACATTTGTAATATTATCCTTAAATGTTCAGCATGTTCTTTCCTATTTCGGGAATACACCAAAATATCTTTAATAAATACAACCACAAAACAATCCAAATAAGGTTGAAATACCTTATTCATCAAATCCATGAATATTGCCGAGGCATTAGTTAATCCAAATGGCATTACCAGAAACTCGTACTGTATCAAGTCCTGATAGCATTCTTTGGTACATCCAATTCTTTAATTTTTACTTGATGATATCTTGATCTCAAATCAATTTTTGAGAACACCTTGGCACCTTGTAATTGATCAAACAAACCATCTATAAGAGGCAATGGATATTTGTTGTGTATTGTGACTTTGTTCAATTGCCGATAATCAACACACAATCTTTCTTTTTCACAAAGAGGATTGGTGGAAGGTGAAACACTTGGTCTTACAAATCCTTTATCCACCAACTCTAGTAATTGTATTTTCAGCTCTCTTAATTCTAATGGACCATCCTATACGGTGCTCTAGATTATGGTGCAGCTTCTTAAATTAAATCAATGCTAAACTTTATCTTTCTGTCAGGAGGCAAACTAGTTAGATCTTCAGGGAACACATCAATAAATTCTTTTACTACAGGGATCTAATCCAAATCCTCACTACCTTCTCTAGTGTCAAACACATGTGCCAAATGCACTTGACAACTTTTCTTTAATAATCTCATTACACTCATTGTGGAAATTACATTTTGAGACATCATCTGGCATACTCCTTTAAAAACTACTTCAGGTTTCTTAGGTCTCCTAAAAATAACTTCTTTATTAACACAATCCATCATAGCATGATGCTAGGTTACCCAATCCATTCTTAATGTAACGTCAAAATCTTGTAAACCCAAAGGAATGATATCTACATTAATTTCATGATTATTGATTACCACTCCACAATTCCTATACACACTGTCAGCTATCAGAGACTCACCAAGTGGTGTAGCTACCACTAAGCTATACTCCAAAGGTTCCAACATTCTATCTGAATATATAGCAATTTTTTTTATACATATGAATGTGTAGAACTAGGGTTAACCAACACATATGCATTGTTTCCAAAAATAGAAATTGTACTTACTATCACTTATGTTGTTGCATGACCTTCCTGCTGATCCATTGCATATAATCTTCCTAGATTTCTAGGTCTACTTGGCTGTCCTCCCTGTTTACTACTGAGCTCACCCATGCTCTGTTGTGGTCATCTGATGTTGGTTTCCACCTCCGTAACCTGAACCAAAAGTTCTTTGATATGAACCTCATGCTTGCTATAATTGAGGACAATTCTTCTTCATATGTCCTTGTTGTCCAAATTGGAAGCATACTATCCCTGTTATCTGACATGATCCATTATGTTGTCTTCCACATAACCTGCACAGTGGTACACCACCTTGAACACCTTGGCTAAATTGAGATCCTCTATTTGTCCCACTTCTGGATCCATTTTCATCTTCAAACCACCATCGAAAATGTGCCTCCTACTTGACCCTCCAAAATGGGAGTGTATAGAACCCTGTCCTAAGGTTTGCTCTTGTCTTCCACTTCTATAAACTATAAAACTTCTTCTAGCAGATTCCATAAATCCAGAACTGTTACCATTTCTTTTTGGAAGCCTATCATTATTAAAGAAAGTTTTGAAAAACTGAGAAAACTTTTTTCTTTAATTTTTGTCCTTTTTCTTTTCTAACTATGTCTTCATTCAAAGACTTCTCGAGATTTACTGAAGCATGTACAAGTCTCCCAAATTCTATGAAACTTAAAGCTATCATTGGTGTCCTAATACTATCATATAAACCATTTTCAAACTTTCTGCACCTCTGATGTTCATTTTCCACCATAATTAAAGCAAACCTAGATAGTTCCAAGAACTTGTTCTCATATTCTTCTACTGTCATATTTCCTTGTCTCAACCCTATGAACTCCCTAACTCTGTCATCCTAATAACTGATGGGATAAAATTGGGTATAGAACACTTCCTTGAACATGCTTCAAGTAATTTCAGCAAGGTTGGTAACTTTTCCCTGAACTGTTATCTACCAATGATTTGCTCCTCCATCAAGTAAAAATGTAGCATATAATAACTTATATTCATATGTGCACCTTAACACTCTGAATATCTTTTCCAACCTTTGCATCCAATTGTCGGCATTTGTTGGATTTCCAGTTCCTTTAAAAGTTGTAGCCCCCAAAGAACGTAATTTTTTTAGGGTTGGATCACCATCTGGTTAAGCTCTTCCTTGATTTGCTGCATTTAATGCTTGAGCAAGCATTTCTATAGTTTGTTGCATTGAAGGCTGAGCAGCTTGTTCCTGCTGCGAACTGTGTACGTCGTCCGAATCCCTTTCTAGACCTGTGCTAAATTTCTCTTCTAGTGGTGCCTCAGTCACTGTAGTATGAGGCCTACCACATTGTCTTGTGAACATGATCCTACAAAACAAATATATTCCTTAATTCACTCACAACCAACTAAATTCAAGTTATTATCACAAACCTTTCAACACTATACACAAACTTCACAACATCTTACTACAATTTCTTTATAACACTGCTATGATACCAAATTAATAGGACCGTGCTACAAAGCCCTTCCTACCCAAGCAGTCATCAACCATTTTATTCACAAAATCTCAACCAAAACTTCTAATTTTCCAGAAAATTGAACAGAGTTTGGTCTATTTTTTTATGAGATTTTCCATATTAAATACAAATACGTGCACCATACTTCAGTTAATTCCACTGCAAGGCTTCAATGTACATAATGTTCATGATATATATATATATACATATATAAAATTCAATTACATAACATCTCTCTAACATACTACAGTTTTACAACATAACTAGCACATAATCTTATATGTTGTAAGTTAACTAATGCTACCTTTAACTTGTTCTTCTAGCGCTTACCAGTAATAGTAGCACTACGAACAATCCAAGAACTACCTGAAATATATTTAAAATTTTTGTGAAACGGTGAGTATTTGCATACTCAGTGAGTAGAAATTATAATAAGAAAATAGTATTATCTCATTTATAAATGTATATGAAAATTAATTTTTTAAATGCAATACCTTTTGAAATAAGTTCACTTTCTCAATTCCACAATACTTATATATATCATATTTAATATACTTTATTTATGACAAAGTGCTTTAAATTATAAAACAAAAAATGAATAACAAGGTAATAACTATATATGAGAGACATTCCAGTGAAAAGCCACAAAACATATATATATATATGAACAATTTAATATATACCGGACGGATAAACTAACCATTAAATTTTCAGTGAAAATCCACAAGACGTATATGTGAACTAATCAGCATATACTGGGCGTGTAATAACAATTTCTATGAAATGTCGTTGTCCCTTCATATATTCATAAACATATACCAAATCCCATATTTCTGACAATTCCAACTTGACAACATAAACCATCGCCCAAGCATAATCATTAATCATACATCAATATATATCACAACATAATTAACATCACTAGTTGGCGGAATCACACATTGCCCAAGTAAAATTTAACCACTTACCTTAAACCCACCATCATTTCACTCTTCGTCATGTCACCTCCATATCATTCTGTTTGCAAATTTACATAATAATAGTAACATTCACATAATTTACTTGAAATTATCAAATAACATATTCATTTAATATATATATATATGTGTGTGTGTGTGTGTGTGTGTATTTATACTAAGAAAAAATGATCTTGTAATATTCCTATATATATACTTGTAAAAAAAACTTATCCAAGCACTATAACTATATATCTCTTAATCGTATAAAACTTAAACATATTACTAATTTATGAAGTATATATATAGATGCATTTATATATAAATATATATATATATATATTTATATATATACCCATTCACAAAGAACGTCGCATTGACGCCGATCCTCGATTGGGTGCTCATTTTCGTTCGACTGGAGTAGTTCATTCCTCTAGTAATAAAATAAAAATAATATTAACAACTATTTTATTATGGCAATGTAAGGTAAAATCCCCATAGTAATAATATTACCAACTTCTTTTTTCTTTTTTTTCTTCTTAGTATTCTAGTTAACTAATTTCCACACCCATTTTTTCCATTTACTCAAAACTTGATACTACATTAACTAACTTGTTTACAACTATACTACTTAAGTAAATTTTTCAAAATAACATAGGTTTATTAATTGTATTCATTGGACATGATTTCTAAAGGTTAACATCTAAATCTCTCTATCCTCATACACTTAAACTTCATCAAGATTAATTTCAACTTATTTCTCTATCCTCATACACTTAAACCTTTTAATAAAACTCACTAATTCTCAACAAAATACATAATCAAATTCTCCTAATTTCTTCCAAATATCTTAACCATTATTTATTATTAACCATTTTAATTACATTCCCTAGCATATTACAACATTCTCATCAAAACCTATACAACAATTCACAATTTCACTCATTTTCCCCTCTCAAACTCTAGATTATAAAAGCCTATCGTTATGTAATAGAAACAAGCATAGAAAACATGTTTGCCTTCAATTTGGAGCCGCAATATACCAAGTTTATCAAAAATTTTCCTTTTGTCCTTTGATGTCAACTCTTTAATCTAGCTCATTAAACTTACATTCAAAGCTTAGGTTTTATAAATGGGTGTGAGCTGAGGCTTTTGGTACAAATATGCCTGCGAGAAGTGGCTGGAATCTTTCAACTTTTGGCCAAAATGGAATTTCAGCAATCTCCCCAAATCTTACACTTAGAGTGGTTCTAAGCTAAAACTAACATCACCAAAGTGTCTAAAAGATCCAAAAACTTATGAGTAACCTATTTCTAAGCTTTATTTTGAGAAAATTTGAAGAGAATCAACTTTTTTTCCCAAAGGCATAACCGGCCAACAACAATGGAGGAATGAGAGTGTGCGTGAGAGGAGGAAGAAGACTAAATTAATTCATCACTTTATTTACTTTTCAATTTTACCCTTCCTTCTATTCATATATTCTTTTAATCTCAAGGGCATAATACTCATTCTAGCTCATTTTATTTTATTTTCTCCCTTTTTTTATTTATTAATTCACCAATTTTTAACTCTAAGTATTTATTACTCTTAGATTAAATTCTAAGACTAAAGTAAAATGTTAACAACTTTAATTATACAACAAACTATTACTCTAATAATTAATTTTCTTATATTATCTTTAGTATTATTATCAAACATAATTTACAATATCTTAACTAATTTAATTCCTACACCAAACATAATTAACTCAAATTACCTCATTAAACACTACTTAGGTGCTATGGTATTACGAGAAGCCCCTCCAACAAAAGCCTTGCTCTTAAGAAAAACTCTCTAGCACCAACAGATCCCGGAGTACCTCCAGAAGCGCCATCCACATTAACTTTAGTCCATTGAACCGTCCAAAAGACCAAGAAATAAAAATAGTTGTAGGCACTTTCGAGGGAATACCTTTAACCCTTAATACGAAGCAACAAAAGATCTAAAAACAATTATGCATGTATGCAAATGCAAATTATTACTTCAAAAATAGATTGAAAAATAAAACTATAGGCACGTTTTTTGACAAAAGGCAAAAGAAAATCCGCATGAAAACATTGATTTCGCGCAACCAAATCACATTAAAACCCGCAATAATTGCTGCTTTCCAAAGACAATGAATCTCAAAACTCCAATTAACAGCAATAGCCTCCAAGAATAAAGTAATTGAATTGGCAGATTTATTCAAAACAACTCCAAAAAGAATGGAAATATAACACCAAATGGCATTTGCAAAAGGACATGTAACAAAAACATAATTTAAATCTTTTCAAATTATGCTTACACAAATGACACCTAGAAGCAATAGAAAACACAAGCTTCCTAAAATAGCAATCCGAAAGCAACCTCCTTAAAAACAAATGTCACCATAAGAAAAAGCACAAAGGAGAAATATAATGATTCCAAACCTTATACAACCAATCCTGAACCACACCATGATTAACATAATGCTGATACATAAGCTTATTTGAAACCTCACAAGTAGTAGAAAACTTCCATAACAACTTATCATTCTCACGCTTCACAATATGAATCATTAATTGATCCGAAAGCTAAGGAAAGCATAAACAAAACTAGAAGGAAACCGCCAAACTCCATTAGCATCAAGAAAATATGAAACCAAGGCATCAGATCCAAACAAAATTCTCCAAATTCAAAATTTTAACCAGATGAGAACCTAACCAATTATCCAACCAGAACCACACCTTAGCTCCCTTACCAATGAGCCAACAACAATCATCAAAAATAGCATTCTAAATAGCACGAATTGAAGGCCAAATAGAAGATTTAAGATAAAACTTACAATTCAGCTTACCCTAAAAATGAGACCGAAGAAAATCATAAACATAATTATCCACAATCAAGACTTTCTAAGCCAACCGACTAAGCAAGGCTTTATTAAAAAACTCCAAATTTTTAACACCTAAACCTTTTTGTTTAACAGGAAAACAACAAGATTTCCAAGCAACCGAGATGCCTTTCTTACCAAAGACAGATCCAAAACAAATATAAATCCTCATAGCTTTATTCATAGCATTCAACAAATCTTTAGGCCATTTATACAGCATAAACGAATGCACAAAAAAGAAGTAATCACAAAATTAACAGGACAAATCCTACCAGCAAACGAAAGCACCCTAGCTTTCCAAGCCTCAAAATTATGCAAAATACAATCAGCAAACGACTTCAAAAAAACAAGACTTCGACTTCCCCTTAAATAGAGCACACCAAGGTAAACAAAGCACAGAGAGCTAAGACGCATACCTAAAACCCGCAACAAATAAGATTTCCTAGCCAAAGAAAAAGAATTACTAAAATAAATTAAAGTCTTCTCCAAACTCATCATCTGACCTGGAAAATCTCCTTAAATACAAGAAGTGTCCAAAATTACCTCTAAATTCTAACAAGTATCTTCACAGAAAAGAAGGATATCATCAGCATACAAAAAGTGAGAAAGGGTCGAATGGGTTCTAGTAGCATACATAGCAAGAATTTAACCAGCAGAAACTAGAGCATCAATAAACCTCCTGAGCATCAATAAACCTACTAAGAAAATCCTCAGCAATACAAAACAAAATCAGAGAAAGAGGATCCCCCAGATGAAACCCCTGGAGCAACCAAAATAACCAAACAAACTTCCATTATGCATAATAGAAATTCTAGCCAAGCTTAAATTACTCCAAATCCAAGAACAAAATTGAGCTGAGAAACCAAAAGACTTTAAAACCGCAAAGAGAATGTTCCAATCTAATGTATCAAGAGCTTTTTTGATATCCACCTTAACCACCATATTCCTGCCAAAACAATCCATAAGATTAACACACTTGAAAGCAGTTGAAATACAGTCTTGAATATTCCTCCCATGAATAAACCCAAATTGATTACACAATAAAATTTTATTTGCAATCGGAGCTAACCTATCAGCCAGAATTTTTGAAATAATTTTGGATAAAAACTTGCCAAGCATAATGGGCAAAATATGTCTAAAGTCACTGCATCCTCAGATTTAGGTAAAAGAATCATGAAATTTGAATTAAGATCACGCTAAAGATAACTAGTAACAAAGAAATATTGGATAGCATAAATAATATCGACATCAATAATATCCCAGCATATTTGAAAGAAAGAACCTGAAAAACAATCCAGGCCTAAAGCATTTCCATAATCCATTCCAAAAACTGCATGCTTGATTCACCTCAGAACTAGGCATCAAACAAAGTACATAATTATCCAGAACCTCCACTCACTGAGGAATATACTTGGAAATTAAATTTGAGTCCACCGAAACCTCCATAGAACCCAAAAATAAAGAGGAATAAAAATCAAGAACATGGGTAACATCTATTGAAAGACAACCATTTAAATCCAAAGCAGTCATATTCTTGGAGACTTTTCTAGCAGTAAGCAACCGATAGAAAAAAGCAATATTACGATTCCCACATTTTAACCATTTCAACCTACTTTGATCGTTTAAGATTAATTCCTCACGTTGAATCTCTTTATCCAAAATTTTATGAGCATTAAGCTCCTCAAAAACAAAGACTCCGAAAAGCCATGAACAACAATACCATTATGAATCCTGAGAAGATTTTTAGAAGCCTTTTGAACTTCCATTTTAACATTACCAAACTCAATTGCTGCCCAAGCTTTAAGAGAAAACTTAACTGCTTTACGCTTCAACATAACCCTAAGCAAAGGATACCATAAGAATATGTGCACCAGGCTTTAGACATAATCTCCATCAAATTAGCGTAAGACATAAACTAAAAAGGATGCAGGCCTAAGAACTTCTTATCCACAAAAGAAAGAAACAAAATATTATGATTAGATTTGTGACAAACCAAGCCGTGCAACTAATCTCTTCCCAAAAATCAAGACAGATCTAATTACAAAAAGCCCTATCCAACCTTTCCTCTGCAAAACCACAAACCCCCCGTCTTTCCCAAGTAAAGAAAGCTCATTTAGTATCAATCAAAATCAAAGAAGACTCCTCAACAAAACCTTGAAACTCCCGATAAGAAATACACAAAGGCAAAGGGCCAATTTTTCATGAGCCCTAAAAAAAACATTAAAATCCCTAATCAAAGACAAAGAAACCAAATTATAAGAACCCAAACAAGAAAGAGAGTGCCACAATTGACACCTAGTAAGGTAAAAAACATTCCCATAAACAAAAGAAATAAAATGAGTTTTATGAGGCAAATCTAACATAATAGTTGTTTAATGAACCTCCACACTACACACCGTAACAAAAAATGACCAAGAACTAACCAAAACTCAAAACGTAGATAAAATGCCTACGAGAGCATTAGTAGCAACAAGAGAAAAACCCAAGTTTGACATGAAAGAACTAATGGAATCTCAAGCATCCAACGACTTTTCCAAACAAAGAAACGCTGGCTTATGTTGAAAACAAAAATTTTGAAGAACTCGCTGAGTTTGGATATTACCAATGCTCTGATAGTTCCAAAAAATGCACTTCATTAAGGCTGCTAAGAAGAAGACTGAGTAACAGGTTTACTCAAAATCCGATGACCAATATTCTTAGCCAACCTACCCCGAATCCACAATTTTCCACCTCTGGTAGATTTATCAAAATCATCAACATAAACAATTGCACGGATTGAATTTGAAAAAAAAAATTAGCAATAACATCCATCCCGCCATTACGGTCCTCCACCACTGGACTAACATAACCAATCATAGCACCACTAGAGGTAGAAATTTGCGCATATGTCTCATTAGATCTACCAACTAGCAAACCATTATCCAACCCATCCAAAAGTTGAACCTTCATTGTAGCCACAACTTCTTTCTCCTCTGCTATCTCTAGAACATCTTCCCAACGCTCTTTAGGATTCACAGAAGGAACAAGTTCATTTCGAAGTAACTCAAAAGAATTATGCATGGTGATATTTTCCCTACATTCTCGAGGACTCTTTTTCAACCCCAAATTGCAACGAACAACATCCACTTTCTCCCCATAACCATTTTGCCATAAAACATGATCCTCCACATCCTTTGGTCGAATCACCCACTTTCCTTTCTCTGCTGCCGGTTTGGAATGATCCTTAAAGCATGTAGCTTATTTATTAACCTCCAGCCTCTTACAAGAAGAAGTAGCATGGCCCACACTACGGCAAGCATTTCAAAAATAAGGAATATTTTAGTAAAACAAATTAACCATAATACTGTCTCTTTCTCTGTATAGAAAAATCGAATATAGAAGGTGAACTGCCAAATCAACATCAACAATAACCCTTGCATAATTTTTGAACTCCCCAGCTAAAGTAGTATCTCAATTTTCAAAGGAACACCCACGTATCTCACAAGATCTGACAAAATTTATGGATGCCAAAACACCTAGCTCAAGTAAAACAACACCACAACTGTATATTGGTAGGCTTCTGAAAATCTGGATTGAAATCTAGAGACAAAGCCTATAGCCTCAAAATACTAGGCTTCAAATAAAGAGAACCCAATGCCCAAATTCTATTTTTATCTGACTCTGAATGGAACAAAACCTGGAAATAACCTTTGCTCATGGAAATATATTTCCAGGAAGAAAGAGTCCAAAACTTTGACAATTTTGATTTTAAATCGCTAAGAATCCAAGGTTTTTCGCCCTTAGCCAAAACCACCAGAGCGATCAATGAATGCTTATAGAGAGCTAACCTTTCAGAAAAATCAACTTCATTCAAGTCCACTGAAACTACATCAACTATTCGAGGAAAAGCAGCCAATGGGGTTAGAAACAACTATAGAAGGAGAGCCAACTTCAACAACCAAAGAAAAGTTGCATTCTTTCGAACCCACAACATCTAAACCAATCAAAGAAATGTTTGCAAATCAACCCTTCTGACCCACATCAACCAAGCTTGCACTTGTGGACTTCTGATTTGCAGCAATTTGTAAATCATGAACTAGATGAATTGCGTCTGATACAGGGCCTATATCAACCCCATGCACCATACTCAGCAACCTTGGAAACAAGTTGCACTAGTTTGAATTGCTGAAATTCCTAGCTTGGATCAAACCCACAAACCATAACAGCAAGAAACGACATAGAGACCAAACCACGAACGTGAAAAACAAAGCCAAAACCCACTAGAAAAAATAAACATCAACACGAAAATCACAACTAGATCAAAGTGAAATTCCCGTAATACCCAACCAAACTACAATAGCATCGAATTTCCAAAACTAAGCACCAAACGTTCTAAACCAAGCCAAATACTAAAAAACCACCACTATTCCAAACTACGCCTTAGAAACACCATGATCCTTACATCGTAAACCACACCATGCAACAATAGAAACCACATAACCAAAACGTTTTTACTGCAAATCAAAAAAATGGAACCAATAGACAAGCAACCACCATGAAAAATAGACAACTAGACCGTGAAATTGAGGGAAATGATGACAAAACCAGTTTTGCCGCCGATCGCCTCCATCATACAGCTCCAAGAAAGTCAGACCCTAATCAATAATAATAATGAAAATGAGTTACTTAAAGAGCTTGGAGAGAAGGCATTCCAATTATGTTGGCACCCCCCTCCCCCCCCCAAAGCAAGCTTTATTAAAAAAAAGTAACATCCAAGATAGAGTTTAAAAATAAAAGAAGCAACTAAGCCTCAATAAAAATTGAAAGATAACCTCCAAAAGGAAACAAAAAAAAAGAAAAGAAAAACAAATCAACAACAGAGCTAAACATAAGCTAGAGACTAAACAAATCTATAAGCTTTCTGACCAGATAAATCATCATGATAAGCTGAAACACAAAAAGCAGGAATAGAATACCACCAAACTATACGTGAAATACCAAGAGCATGCTTTGAAAGAATATATGTCACTCTATTACACTCTCTGTAAATATGTGACACCTGAAACTGAATACAAGCAATAAAATCCAAACATAAAGACCAGTGCGAGTGAAATCGTCAAGAGACCTAATAATAAAAATAATAATAAATTATTTACTAAGATATTTTACCAGGGACATCCCAACTATGTTTGCACCCTCAACCAAAAAATCTAGCATGCAAAATTTATTATAAATAAGAAAACTTACAATGAATATTGAACTGAAACACCCCTAAAGGATAAAACAAAAAACATCTTCATTGGCCTCATAAAACCTATTTGAAGAAAACCTATGTAGGGAAACAACAAACAATAAAAAAGAGTATCAAGTAAATAAAAACATACATAATCTAAACTTAAAATAGAATTCAAACAAATTTTTAAGCATCTTGTCCAATAAGATCCTTATGATTAACTGTATCACAAAAATCAGAACTAAATTCCAATAAGATCCTCTCAAAGACTAAGAGCATGCTTAAAAAGCAAATTTGGAATCCTGTACTCTTCTCTGAAATGTGGGATACCCAAAAAAGAGTGTTGTCCATAAACTCAAAGCATCTAGACCACCGAGACCTCATATGCCAACCAACCTAATGTGATCGAGAATGCAAAAGTTTCACTCAAATAAAAACTCACTTTCTAACCACAAATTAACCCAAGAATTCTCCTTTTCAACCTCCAAAGCATGAATGACAGCAAGAAATTATGCCTTATAAGCACAGTAATCACAAAAAGGAGCTGTGAAACAACCTTTTGCAGACCCACGACAGTTCTAATGACAGGACCCGAACCACCTGGATCCTGACTGCATGACTTAATATTTCCATTAAGCCAATAAGCATTTTTTTTTATTTTTATTCCTACCAAGCCATTAATAAGTAATATTCAATAAACAGGGAACTCTCTACTGCCAGAAATTTTATTAAAAATTTCGGCAGCATCTCATATGTTTTAGCAACATTCCCCAAATACAAACAGTTGCAATTCCTGCAAGGAAAACATTCCTAAACATTTATCCAATCTACCAGCACACATTCCCAAACAGACCAATTAATCCACGTCTCAGTAAACAATTCCACACTTAAACAAATATATTGTTAAAGTAAAGTGTAGTTGAACTCAATATAAAACTGAGCAACCTACATACCCCTTTAAATACCTGTAGTTCTTAGAGTATATTATCACCAAATATGCCACTGACAATCACATCAGTAAATTAATTTCACCTTTCCCACTTATCATTTTAACCACTTTTAAATCCCATTAAAGCCTTTCAAACAAATTAACAAAAATTATATCCATAGCCTGGGTGCACAATTCCTCGCCCAAGCAGTTCTCAATCACATAATTATATCATGTCTTTATGCATCCACACGATCATAATCAATTCCAGTTTCCAAACAGCCCAACAAAACCACATATATGATAAAACATCACTCTCAATCAATTTCTATTACTTCACAATTACGGCTTTTCAAACAGTCAAACAGCAATTCAACTAAACTCAAGCCACAGTTCTCTCAGCAATTATTTACAATTCACAGCAAGGAAATCATATAACATATTCCGCAACCGTTGTCAACAACTATGAAGTTCAATCACATAATCAAATCCTGTAATCTCAGCATACCAGTTCATTTCAAAGCAATCACCAAAATATAATTACACACATATTTATCTCACTAATCATCAACAATTCTTATTTAAAAGTTATTGACAACACCGCTCAAAATTGGATAAATTCTAAATACTCAGCCATAAAATGAGAATTACATATCAAAACAAAGCCTGAAGAGAGCAGAATACAACCATGAATTTACCTCGTCCAACCGCCGCCGGTGGTGGCCGGAAAGTGGCGGCCGAGCACTCCTAATTTGCACCGCTTACATGAACTGGATTTTGGACGAACGAGTGTCGGAATCGGACTCAGGGGGTCCAAAAGAGGGGGAGAGGACCGGCCCCGCAACCGGAAACCGCCGGGATCCGGCGACCAAAGGAGAAACGGGCCCGCCGGCTTCTTCATCGTTTCCGGCGATCCACCACGATTCATGGCCAAAAATCAGTGGAGAAAGGTGGAGGAGGACCCAGGCCATCTTTTTCGAGCAATGGGTCGGCCAATTTCCACCAGAATCCGAGACTGCACAAAAGGGGCTGACGTGGTTTTACCATTTTAGCGGCGATCTGGGCTTTACCACGGCGAGCCACCAGTACCAAAGGAAGGAGAGGGTCGATAGCTCCACTTTTTGGGTGATTTTCGACCTAATCTGACCGGAAACCCCCCGTTGCCGGCGAAGGAAGGAAGTGTGTGGGGTGGGCTGCGCGGGGAGCCGTCGGGCGAGAGAGAGCCCGGAATTTCCAGAAATTTCTGGAAATTTAAAACCAAAGTAACGGCAATTTTGTCATTTCTCACTTATAATATCAGTCTCTACAAAATTACCAAAATGCCCCTCACACTATTTGAACCATATCCTCTCGGTCTTAGCTCAGAATCAAGCGTGCTACTAGTCTACGAACTCGTATCGACTAGCTCTACGCAATGGTACCATAGTCAAAACAAAACTAAAACCACAGAAAAAGTCAACCCTGGGCCCACTTACGGTCAAACTTGGTCAAATTTAGAATTTTTTTAATCTTTTCCCGGGACGAGGTGTTACATCTAAAAAGTATCACTTCTACTTGCCAGCCCAGGACAACCCATAGCAGCTCCATCCGTGCTGATTTTAATAACAACAGCAACAACAACAATAATAATAATAATCATCATCTTCAAAAAATGATGCCCATCAGAACCATATGAGCAACTCAAGCACGAAAATTTATTAAAAGTAAGAAAAAATTCTACATGAAATGAATGCCAGGAGATAAAACCAACTACATAAAATGTCCTGGCCTTGTTAAAATTTGCATGAAGAAAAACCCATGTTTTTCAAATTTTTATTTCGTTTTTTTATTTCAATTAACACAAATGCATAGCCTATTCCCAATTTTTCAAATTTTCAAATTTTATTTTCAATTAACAATAAATATTAATTTAAAAACAAAAATAATTAAATTTTCAAACCAAAAAAATGTTCACCGTATGTCCACATTTTTGAATATATATATATATATATTTAAATTTTTACTTTTCTTCAAATTGTTAAATGCCTATATTTTAGGAAGAAATGAAAACAATTTTGCCTACTCCTAGTTTTTTTCAAATTTTTTATTTTTTTCTATGACACTCAAACCTCAATTATATGCTAAGGAAGGTTTATTCAATTTAGAGTTTAATGGACTTAAATGGAGTTTTAAATTTTAAAATAATTTTTATATATATTTCAAATTTCATGAATTCTGTATAGAATTTATAAAAATCCAATGAAATTCATGGAAAATAGGTGGAATTTCATTTAAACTTTTTTGTTCACAAAATTCCTTTTAGACAAAGGCCTTAGCCAGCTCCTTTAGCAGTCCATGGTAGCATGAACAATTGAACATCAATTAATGAAAAATAAATAAAAGGAAAAGAGATGAGAAGTACCATTTCATTTTTTTGAAAACCTAGAGACATTTCTTACAAACAATAATTTTGTTGTTCATTCTACAATCTTAAGCTCAGTTATAAAGTCCTGTAAATAGAAGCTATCAATAATGATTTTTTTCTTTTTTTCCTTCCTTTAAAGGGGAAAAAAGAAGAAGTTAAAAGCCACCTGATTATTCAGGATGAATTATCTAACGATTCTAGACTCAGGAGAGTTCAATAGCAGGGGTTATAGGGGCTTTCTTGCTGAATCTAGCTCATTGAAATCAATCTTCTTCTCAATTGGGCTACTCATCTTGGAGCTAGATTTTTGCTTATTTGACTGCCAAGATACAAAAAACAATGTCAGACCTAAAAATTCAATAAAATCCAATAAAATCCATTACTTTTGAAAATCTTTTAAAGTCAAAGACGTTTTTGAATAATTTTAGATTTTAAAAGATTTTTATAAACTCTTAATTGAATATATCTAGATTTTAATATACTTTTATATCCAATTGAATAGCTCTTAATTTGTAAAGACTTCTTTGAACTCTGAATTGAATATAAAATACATTTGTGTATATGTCTTTTGGCTCAATTCCTAACTGCTAGAATCTTGCTTTAATATCAAATTTAGAGAATATTTGAGTGTCTTGAAGATGAGAAAACAAAGAGCTTATTTTTTGAAGAGAAATTTATCATCCTTAAGGAATTGATTAAGGGGTTTATAATCAATGACAATTCTTCTTTTTCACTTAGATTTTCTTATCTCTTTTCCACATAGAAAGCTTGACAAGCCCAATCTAATTTGGCTAGTTCAATCAAACCATGTTGCAACAGTTGAGAACATTCTTCTCTGGCAAGTTCTAGATTTGAAGAAGTTATTTCCAGGTGAGTGGCTTTGGTAGAAGTGATATCCTTATTAATCTTGAAGTAAAGTTGAATAAAGGAATTTTTATTTTTCCAAAAAGGAGAAGGATGGTTGAACTTGTCACGTTATAATCACATATTTTGAGAAGCTGAATTTTATCTTCTTGAAAAGCCAGAAGGACTTATTGCAGTGAAAGTAACTTTGGAATATTGGTGTATGGTTTGAAATCCCTTTTATATTTGAGACCAATAGGAAGAATCTTTAGCTTCTCAGATTGAAAGTAGACATCCATACCAACAAAAAGATCTTTATCTAGGAGTTTATTGCAGAAAACCTTGGTCCAAATGACAAATTGAGGCAAGATGGAGGGATTCATCATTGCTTTGTAAGCTCCAGTGTCGATATAAGCAATTACTTTTATAGCAACATCATAACTGGAAGGGAACAAGTATATTTTCACTTTGGAGTTGGGTGAGATGGAACAATACTTAAAATAGGTTCTGCTTTGAAAACTTGA
Organism: Ochetophila trinervis; assembly: GCA_003254975.1. Classification (NCBI taxonomy): domain Eukaryota; kingdom Viridiplantae; phylum Streptophyta; class Magnoliopsida; order Rosales; family Rhamnaceae; genus Ochetophila; species Ochetophila trinervis. The sequence goes on from QANX01006101.1 coordinate 116,010, forward strand.
ATATAATTTGATTCTTTTTCATAATCTTCAAAGAAAGAAATGGCAAAGACATTTTCTTCATCTAGCTCTTCTTATCATGAGAATAGGGATTCGACATCAGCATCTTTTTCTTGTGGATTTAGAACAATTGCTTGAAATTGTTGTATCATTATGGCTACTTTAGTTGTCTTCTTAGGCAGTTTCTAGAGAAGTGTCCTTTTTCACCACATGTGAAACATCTATCTGATTTTTGCCTTCCTCTTAAGTTTTTCTTTTTGAAGAATTTCTGCACATGGTTTTTCTTATTTGTCTAGCAATCACATTTGTCATCTTTGCACTTGATTTGAAAATAGGGCTTATTACAAGCTTTTTTGCACTTGAAGCATTCTTTCATCATCGATGAGAAATGTTTGTGTGTTTCACAGAGTTTTTCTAATGCAGCAAGAGTCATTTGTTGTATTTCATCAAGAATGATGCTAGAAATGTCTTTTGTAGCCAGATTACTAGATCTCTAAAGATCTAGATGTAGTTTTTAGGGAAAGAATGTAAGATAAACTTGTCTTAGATCAGGGTCATTGCATCCATTAACCATAGAGTACCTTTGGGATCTGTGGGACATTCGTTGGTAATGGAGATTAAGATATTTTTTCTTTAGAGAATATCATCTCATTTCAAATACATTTTCCTTATTTGAGTGTCAATAAAACTGTGGTATCCAATGAATTCCTGATAGATAGCTCCAAGAACTATGGCAGCACTTTTAGCTTTTACAAATTAGATTTGTCTGTATCTTCTAAGACTTTGGAACAAATCTCTAAGAGTTCCTGTGAATCTTGAAGCAAATTCTTTTAGGATGACTTGTTGATTCGCATATGGATGTATCATTTGTAGATCGGTACATCCTCCAAATTCACCAATTATGCTTCTTCATTGAGTAAGAAAACGATCATCGAAGGTGAACCATGGTCCTGCTATAGGCTTGGGAAAGCTATTTGATGGTTCATTGATGTCTTCTGATGGCTTTGTGGTTTCTGCATGTAACACCACACTCTCTCTCCAACCAATATTGTCTCCAATTTAGCCACCGCACTTCAGACGGTATGGAGTTTTTGGTCAGACTTCCCAGGGGGTCACCCATCCTAGGAATGGCTCCCACTGGAGCACGCTTAACCCCACAGTTCTTCCAACTCTGAAGCCAAACGCTCTGAAAAGGCCTTGATTGTTAAGAGAGTGCTTACTTTACATTTGAACCATTACCACATGACCCCCTTCCACACCCGGGCGATGTGGGATTGGAAACCGATCTCTGCCAGTAAGGTAGCCTGCCAGTGCCTCGCACCCGCCCACACTTACTCTGGCTATGCCAGTAAGGTAGCCTGCCAGTGCCCTTTGCACCCGCCCACACTTACTCTAACTTTTTAGATCCGGGTCGTCACAATCCACCCCCCTTTGGGGCCCAGCGTCCTCGCTGGCACATTTCCGGCCAGGTATAGGCTCTGATACCATTTGTAACACCACACTCTCTCTCCAACCAATATTGTCTCCAATTTAGCCACCGCACTTCAGACGGTATGGAGTTTTTGGTCAGACTTCCCAGGGCGTCACCCATCCTAGGAATGCTCCCACTGGAGCACGCTTAACCCCACAGTTCTTCCAACTCTGAAGCCAAACGCTCTGAAAAGGCCTTGATTGTTAAGAGAGTGCTTACTTTACATTTGAACCATTACCACATGACCCCCTTCCACACCCGGGCGATGTGGGATTGGACACCGATCTCTGCCAGTAAGGTAGCCTGTCAGTGCCTCGCACCCGCCCACACTTACTCTGGCTATGCCAGTAAGGTAGCCTGCCAGTGCCCTTTGCACCCGCCCACACTTACTCTAACTTTTTAGATCCGGGTCGTCACAATATCAAAGTTGTGACACCCCGTCCCAGGGAAAATATTAGAAATATCAAAGTTGACCAAGTGTGACCAGTTTGACCGTGAGTGGGCCCATGGTTGACTTTTTAGGTGGTCATGTTTTGGCTTTGACTAAGGTACTGTTGCGTAGAGCTAGTCGATACGTGTTCGAAGACTAGTAGTACGCTCAATTTCGAGTTAAGACCGAGAAGTTATGGCTGAAATAACATGAAGGGCATTTTGGTAATTTGCTGTGGTAGGGCAAAAATTACTATTTTGCCCCTGCCTTTATATGTTTTATCCAGAAGGGTCTGGAAGGAGGAGACACACGCCCGCACGCACGCCACATGCACGCAGCCCCCCCCCCGGGTCACTGTCGCCGCCGAAAATGGCCGTTTTCCGGCCAATTTGGGCCAGAGTTTTGGCTGGGAAATGAAGCCACCGACCTCCTCCTCCTGTTGACACCGGTGGTTCGCCGGATTCTTGCCCAGATCGCCAGAAATTGTGAGAAAGCCGGTCAGCGGAAAGTTTGCGATTCGCCGGTTTCCGTCGGGGTCAGGCCGACCCACTGCCTGCGAAAGGTTCGCCGGGACCTCCTCTTCCTTTTCCCACTGTCGGCTGGCCGTGATACGCCGTGGATCGCCAGAATCGATGAAGGATCCGGCGGGGCCGATTATCCTCCGGCCGCCGAATCCCGGCGGTTTTCGGCAATGAAATATGTTCCTTTCCCCTCTTTTGGACCCTCCGAGTCAGATTCTGACACCCGTTGGTCCTAAATCCCGCTCGTATAAGCGGTGCGAATTAGGAGTGCTCGGCCGCCACTTCTTGGCCATTTTCTGGCCACCACCGGCGGCGGATGGATGAGGTAAGTTCACGGTTGCGTTCTAAATTTCACGAGCTTCGTTTCGATATATAATTTGCATATTATAGATAAATATCGGAATTTACCCGGTGGTGAGCGGGTTGTTAACAATGTTAAATATGAATTGTTGATGACTGATGATATAAATGTGTGCGTATTTGTGTGTTGGTAATTACCGTGGAGTGAATTGGTAATCCAGAATTTAGGATCTTGATTATTTGATTGAAGTTCGTGGTTGTTAATGACGGTTACGGAAATATTATTTGTGATTATTGCTCTGGGAATGGTAAATAAATTGCTGTACCGAGAATATAGGAATATGTTACATAATTGTTTTGCTATGAGCTGTAATTAATTGTTAAGGGAATTTTGGTTTGAGTTTGGCTGAATTGTTGTGTGACTGATTGAGAGATTGATTTGATTGGGTAGGTGGGTTTGATTTTATTGAATTAATTATTGTTAACCTTAATTGTTTGGAAAGGATAATGGTCAACGAAATGTGAAAGGCAAAGATATATAATGGAATTTTGAGTATTGATGTGGTTAGTGAGTTAGAACATATGTTTGTCAAGTTGACTGTTGAATAGTAATTGCATCAGATACGGCATATTTAGCGTAAATATGCACTCGGAACTACATGTAGCTTGATCCCTTTGAGGAAGGGTATGTAGGCAGCTCAGTTTTCATACTGAGTCCAGCTACGGGAAAAATATAACAGATATATTGTATTGCGAGTGTTGAATTAATTACTGAATTGTGGTTATTCGTGTGGGGATTGCGTGCTGGTAGAATAAATATGGTTTAGGACTGGTTTTCCTTGCAGGTCTGTAGCTTTTGCTTTTGGGGAGTATTAGAAAACAGTCGAAATGCTGCCGAAATTTTTAATAAAATTTCCGGCAGTAGAGAAACCTTTCGGTCTGTTGGTTTTTACTTTTTTTTGAATAATGGTTTAGTGGACTTTCACGACTGCTTGTGGCTTAGTGGCAACATTAAGTCACGCAAGCAGGACCCAAGCGGGTCGGGTCCTGTCACTGCATCTTGTTCTCTTGGCATGGATTGTAAGTCATAAGGTGTATAAAACCCAATAGAGGTGGCCATGATTAAATTTGTAATATCTGTCAATATTTTTTCTTATTCAAGTCCTTTATTGGATAAGCTAGATTCTTCAAAATCTTAAGAATAAGAATGATGAGATGTTGTAGTTGATGCCATGTTTTGTGAGGGAAATTTTTCATCTAAATCCTTAAGGTTTTGCAATGGGAATTCCTCAATTTTAAAGGATGATTTGCTTACTCCTGATTTGTTTCTTGAGAAAGATGGTTTAGAACTGGGAGGTTTGAAGATGATTGGATGTTTAAAAACTTTGGAATAGTTTGGCTTGGATGAATAAGAATAGTATGGTGCAAATAAGTTTAGAGAAGGATCAAAAGGACCTCCATGCTTTCTTTCTACATCATAGATTTGTTTTAGCTGAGCTTTTAACCTTTTGATCTCTATTTCCTTTGCATCAAACTCTAGACCAAAATACTGGTGATTTATCAACTCTTTGAGATCATAGTCGAGTTTCGAGATCTTTGACTGCTGGCTTGTGTAAAGTCGTTTGACTTCTGTTGAAAGGGATTCAAGTTTGGCCTCAGTCATGCTTGTATCTGTCTATTTTTGTGTCAAGTCTTTTTAAAACTTGATTTTGGGCTCGAGCATTCAAAGTTTGGCAGTTGAGGACTTCTTTTGTTTGGGAAAGAGGATTAATCTTTCCATCAAGTAGAACTTCATTGGGTTGTATGAAATGTTTTGCCGAAACTTTAGTGGATGAGTCAACTTGCTAGTCTAGAGGAGGGTATTCCTCTTCATAGATTTATGATGCCAATGAAAACATCATACAAGAAATTATTTTTTAATTGATGTAGAAGTTGAGACAATTTTGTTAGATTTATTGGAGAGGAGGCCTTCTTTTGCCAAAAATTTTAAAGCTTTTTCATATATGGGCAAAGACTCATGCTTCTTGTGAAGTCCGATGAATGGACTATCTAGATCATGAGAGTATCTCATTTTGATAGCCAAAGGTATACAAGAACCTTTTGGACCTTTTTTTCTTGTCGGATATGTATCTCATCATCACTATCTTCTTTATGTAACCAGCAGTCAAAATCTAGATTGCACATTGACGGATATGTGTCCCGTATAAAATGGCCATCGATCTTATCATTGAAGATATTGGTTCCATCAACAAGGAACCTACTGACAGGAATGTCTTCTTTAGCAGCTACTGGAGTGATGGTCACATATTGAAAACTTAGAGAAATGGAACTGGAAGATGCTTCAAGGTTCTTGAAGACGGTTTTAACTGTATAGTTGTCTGAATTGGTGTGGATTCTCAATGTAGCTTATCAAAATTTGTGAGCCTTTTCTAGATGAATGACTTTCATCAATTCGTTCTTAGTAGCATGTTTAAGGGTTTGGATAATGGTAGGGACATCTTCTTTTCTGCCGTAATGAGTAGAGAATCAGTAGAATGACTAGGAAGTTGAATACTAAGAGCATGATTTTGCAACTTGTAAATTATTTGATGATGAAGAGTTGTTGCATAAGCTGAGATAGTTTGTTCTAGTTATTTGGACTTAAACTTTGAGTAATCTGGAGAGATTTTGGCATTTTAAAGGAACATTAAAATTTGGATAGAATGAAAGAACAATACACCTAGCATGGAAGGTGGAAAAAGTTGTGCCAATGACTACATATTCATAACAAACAAATGTGAAGTTTAACAAACAAAGGTGGTAAGCCTTTCCCTCCATGAAACTTGAGAGTAAGCTTAACAGCTCCAAAATGAAAATGAGTATAGCCTATAGTCTTCCATCTGTCAATGAGATCAAGAGGAATATCAAGATCTATATATTGCTTTTGAAATGAGCTCTAAATGAGATAGGAATTCAGTTTGGAATTTGAACATATTCTTTAACATGAGGTCTATTGGTGTTGACTAGCTGTCTAATAATCCTGGTGAAAAATGTTGCCTTTTGTAAAGGTTGTAAAGACTTAGAAAAGGATGAGTTGTTTAAAAAATTTGGACACCTTCTGGAACATAGGTTTATTCCACAAGAGTGAGTAGACAGTTATTTTACAAATTTCTAGGAAATAAATAGTTGAGGATGAGCGAATAGGGTCAACTGAGGATATAAAAAATCAAAGAAAGTTCATGACTCTGAAAAGTTCTTTTTTACTCATCACCATTCTTAAATTCATCCATATCGTACCTAACATAAATAGAACTAGGCTCTGATACCATAACTGACCGAGAGCTCTTTATACTCATTTTTAACTAATGAGTCTGATGTCATTGAACCTAATTAAATGTAAACTTGACACTACAATTCTCCTCTTCAATTTATCAACAACAAAAAAAAAAGAAAAACATTCACTAGATATGCCTATGTCAAAGATTCTTTTATTTTTCATAAAAAAAAATCCTTTTATTTTGTCAAAATATTCACACCATTAAAAACATTTATTGTTTGTATTTATGGGTTAAATTAACTTTGTGGGCAAAACATGTGTTGGTCGAACTCAACAAAAATGTTGAAGTATCATACAGTTCCAAGACGTTGGATATGCATATTTGCAATAGGATAGGACTGAATTTTACAATACCCTTGTATTTTCCTAACTGAACAAATAGAGTATAACCTAAATTAATTCTATCTTTTCATATGACAAATTATTTAGAATTCTATAGTCCAATCCTAATCTATTATTATTTTTTATTCTAATCCTAATATATTTTTATCCCTATAAAAACCTTATTGTCAAAAACTGATACGAAGGCCCCATGATACAAGGTATTAATTATTCTAATAGAGATGAAATATAAAAGAAATAATGATCAACTTTCTATAAGTTTAAGCTTTTGGGACCAATAGTAATTCAATGTAGTATCAAATTTAAAAGAGTTAGTAGTCATAGGTTTGAAATTCAACAACTCCACCCAAAAACAAATATATATATATATATATATGAAATCCAAAATGAGCCCAAAAGGGATCAAATAAAAAATGCACATGTAAAGATCCGAACGAGTCTATATTTGAGGAGTAATAGATATAAAATTTAAAAGAAATGATAACCCGCCTTCTATAAGTTTAAACTTTTGAAAAAAATTGTAATTCAACTATTTGATTCATCATTCAATTTAGGATTTAATGTTTTTCTATTATCTTATCTTCTGACTTTAGCATTGGAGGATTTTGGCCCATATCAATACCTGCACTTCAAGGCCTTTTCATGACCTTTCTTTTTTATTTAGCAAATTTACTGGTTCTTTGATGGTGAAGAAAATTGTACAACTTTGATAGTTGATTTTCTATATTAACAATCTCGGCTCATTCTTTCTATTCACAAAGATGACAGCTGATTCATGCTTTTTAAATTTTGTAAAGCTAAAAGGTTTACAAACACAAGAACATGTTGCAAGAACTTGATTATGACAATCCTCATATGACTAGAATTGTCATATGGGTGGCTTAAGCTAGGATTGAGCTCCCATCAATGACGGTAATATTTTTGTTATTAAAACTATCCTTTTATAATCTAAAATCATCTCATTGCAAGATTTAGCATTTTGTATGCATATTGGGGATTATTAAAACAGTAATTAATAATAATATTAGTAATACGTGGATTTCTTTTGCTGACATGGAAAGGATATTTCACACCAATATAAAATACCACAACAATCACCTCTATGCATTACATCATTATAAACACTATAAGTTAATTGCAATTTGGTATCCTTAATTATTAATGTTGTGTGATTTGGGCTCAAGATTTTATGTTTGGTCAATTTAAGCCGTAAAGCTTTTCAAATTGGTCCAATTTAATTGTCTAATAGGACAAACCGTTAAGCGGTACACGTAAACAACAGAGAAAATAGGCAAGCACACTACCACGCGCCATGGAAGCACATGGTCAGACCACTACCAGCACCATTTCTGGCGAGAAGGTAATCACTGCCCATCTTGGCAAGCTCTATGCAGCAAAACCATTTTAGTCTTACAACTCGAATAAGCTTGAAAACACCGCTCACAACACTGTAACTCGTGGCCAATGTGGCCATTAAGGTAAAGGCTTACCACCAACATCAGGGATTACCAATAGCACCAAGTGAAAGCTCAGAGCACTATACTTTTCTTGTAATTATATGGCATGCTTGTAACTTCTTTTTTTATTAAGTAAATTATTTTTATAAATGAGATGCACAAATTAGTTTTTGTATGATTATTCAAAAATATACATTATAGATTAACTTGATATTGATATACTAAAAGCCTATGAAATCAATTTTTTTATTTAATTTTAAATGATACTCATATAAACTAGACTTGGATTGTTCTAAAGATTGGGACATAAAATGCATTATTGGTCTTTTCTATTTCCTTAGTGGTTGAAATTTAAAAATACATTAATGTATTATTGAATTCTTATATAGTTCATTTTGTCTAATCAGATTTTTAATATTTTATGAAATTCATATTCATTTTCTAATGCATTTTAAAACTCTTGATCCAATTATTAATAAAGGTTAGATCTCTAATGCATTTTGAAAGCCTTTAAAATTCAATTATCAATAAGGATATCATAATGGTCTATATGATGTTAGGACTTATTTGGTATAGCTTTATGCAAGTAGTGTTTTTAGCAATAGAGCTTTTCATAGTAGAACTTTTTTAAAAATATAGCTTGCCATCAATTCATTCATCATCATACCTTAAGCGTGGATACTGCGAAATACAATGCCAATCTCCCTCTGATCCTTCTTCAAACATTCGATTAATAGGTAAGGTGAATAATTGTGTTTCTTTTCTATGCTTCGTCACTAAGTTTTTACATAGTAAAAAAGAAAATCTAGCCCATATTATTATATTAGATGATAATGTGGCACATAAGTTTTAATTTTTTTAAGTGATGAATTAACAGTGGAATTTATTTGTTATTTAGCATTTTAAGTGATTACTTTTAAAAAATTAACTTTTTTTATTAGAGTTTTGGTACTAAAAAATAAAATAAAATATTTTCAATTGAGATTTGCTATATAAATTGCAGTTACACTGACAATGATCACTAATAGTGACAAATTGTAGAAATTTTATAATTTGATTCAATAATATAGGCTATATAATCATTAGATCATTATTTTATATAGGTGAGGGGCCGTGAATGCATGTTATTTAGAAGACTTATTTATTATATTATTAAGTGTCACTAATAAAAATAGTGCATTTGAGCCTTCTCCTATGATTGTCAAGTGTCACTACTAAAAACAAAGGCCATAAACGTCGGGTAGAAATTGACATTTTAAACTTTTAAAATGAAGAATCTGAATCGTCGTCTAACTTAGTGTCGTATTAAATCTTCAACATAAATGACGGTTCGTAGTCAACATTTTTACATGAGGAAACCGTCATTTTAAAACATGTTTGATGACGTTTAATGCCATGTGGACACCACGTTGCTCACAGTATAAAATGACAGTTCCTCCTCAAAATTGTCGTTTAAATTGATAACGTGGGAGTGCGTGCCACGTGGGCCCATATGTGACGGTTCTTTGAATTGAATAGTCGATTTAATTTTTTTTTTCAAATTGGATTTAATAAAACATATAGTTTTTATATTTAATATATTTAATTTTCAATTAAAAATAATAATCACCTTTAAATAAAAAAATATATAAACAATAATTGTTACTTTGATTAAGTTATACAAACAACAATATTTACTAAACATTATCGACACTCATCTATGTAAACTCACAATAATACAATCTTCAAGTTTATTCATACCAATAAAATCATTACTGGGCAAAAACTTGTCCAAAAAAATCCATTCACGGATTAAATCTCAACATCCATTATTATACAATTGATACCAAGCAAAAAAACACACAAATTCAAGTTAAGAAAAAGTCAAAAACACCATTATTGAGCAAAAACCGATTAAATAAACCCACTCAAACAAACTTTTCAGCATTTTAGAAACACCCACATATAAGTTCACAAAACGGAAAAAAAAAAACGGTACAAAAATGACATAAAAAAGTTGTTCTATACTTANAACGGAAAAAAAAAACGGTACAAAAATGACATAAAAAAGTTGTTCTATACTTACCTTAAAGTTTCAGGCAGAGATATAGCAAATTTTAACAAAAAATAGAGCAAGTAGACCTCACAAATCAGTTTGTAGCAAAGAAAAATGGGGTTTTTCAGCAAAGGAAAATGAGTTTTAGTGGAAAAGTGGAAAAAAAATGAAGGAGGGAGGTGCCTAAATTTCAAAAATTTGAAGAAAAACACCAGCCCATTGTTTATACATAAAAACTTGAGGAAATTAAAGGAAAAAGGCGTCTAAACCTCAAAAATTTAAAACAAAAACATCGAGTCTGGCTTACACCCCTCGTTTATACACAAAAAGTGGAGAAAAATGAATGAGGGAGGTACCTAAACTTCAAAAATTTGAAGCAAAAATGTCGGGCTTGTCTTAGACCCATTGTTTATAAACAAGATTGTTGTCATGTAGCTACTTATCTTATATGTAGGTTTCCACTTGTCCACCCATCACATAAATGATGGTCCTTGCTAAAAAGCGACGTATTTTTTTCTTTGATCCTGCCACGTGTCTTCCCACATGGACAACAAACATTGACGTCGGCTTATTGGCTGAATTAACATTTATAACCGCATAACAAAATGTCAATTTCTCATGAACCGACGTATGTAGTTGATGCCCTTGCCACATGTCATCCACGTTTCAACCACATATAAAACCGATTGTTCTTAGCTAGAACCGACGTTTTTGTACACATGGTATGATGCTTATATGCAATTGAAGGACTTATTTTATGACCTCCTTGTGTTGTAATGTCTGACTCTCGCCATGAAAGTACATGGCTTGTTGTCTGATATGTCGAGGAGATGTGGTGCCCAAGGATACAAATGCAGCTGTTGCAACCATCAAGATCAACCACACTATCTAGTTTGTTGACTGTTGTCCCACTGGATTCAAGTGTGGAATCAACTACCAGCCTTTGACTATTGTTTTAGATGGTGTCCAATGGAGATGAATTTAGAGAGGAGGGTATTGTATTTTTTTTTTCCTTTCAATTGTAATTTAAGGAAACTTTTAAGTATTTAAATTTGTAATTAGAATTAAATTATAATATATTTTTTATATCATATTTATTTAAATCAATAATTAAAATTATATTTTATAATAAATTTTTTTAAAGAACTTAAAATATAATTCAATACTACATGGGATATTAAATCATACCATTTGATCCGAGACTACACCAAACATATGACAAGATTAAACAAATTTAATCCCGCTATATCTGATCCAATCCTATCATGTCAACTATATATGATCTGATCCAAACATAGGTCAAAAACACAGCCTAAAGGTTAAAACATGTGGGCATTAATCAAGAAAATTTTGTCTTTTAGTGCTTTAACTTGCAATAATGGGTCAAATTTATTATTTCCCATTATTTTTTCAAAGGTTAAACTATAACTTAAAGGTCTAAGAAAGTTGTAACATATTAGATATGGTAAAACGCTTCTCCCAAGCCCTATTAGAGATGGTAACATATTGTCTATTCATAAAAAAAAAAAAAAAAAAAAAAAAAAAAAANAAAAAAAAAAAAAAAAAAAAAAAACCTTATTTATGTCCATGGACGTCCACCCTTGTTAGTGTAAAACACAACAATCAGTCGTTACTTAGTGCGTAAGCGTGCCACTTCAAACCTATAACAGTTCAAAGAAAATAAAATATGCACCAAGTGAATCAAACTTAATCAAACGATTGTATTAATTATGGAAAACAAAATAATTAAAGGTTACAAATGCCTTCGAGATCAAAAGACTTTTAAATAAATTTTTAAACTAAGAACAACTAATAACACTTGACTACTCGAAGTAAATTCTAACGAGAATAAACTAAGTAGTCTATGTTGTAGTTGTGTGTTGATGAAAGATCTTTTCAAAAGTTGGTGAAGCTTTATTTTATAAGAGAAAAATTTCCAAGATGCTTCATGCGCTTCCGTTGTGGGACTTTTTCATTTCCAATTTCAATACAACCCACCTAATGCATTCTTCTTTCCAAACGATGTGGGACAATTACAAATTTTCAATATTCAACAATAATATTTGAATATATCAAATATTATATTAAATAAATCCAAATTATATTTATGGTACAAACATTGCCCCCATTGCTTTGTGATTTTGTTAGAATAACAAAATTACAAAGCACTATTGATTAACTAAAATTACACTGATTTACTCCAATTTATAATTCTATGTTCCAAAGGTACCACGCCAACTTATTCATCAATCCGGCCTCCAACAATTTTCCAGCTAGGCAAACAAATAAAATCTTAGCTAGTCTTCCACACTTTATGAATATGTGTATCCATATATAGAATTACACCAAAATTCATCAGACTGGTAAAACAAATAATTTCCACCATGTCCAATGCTCTTCTGAGCATGCTTGAAGCCAGTATATTCAAAATCCCTCCAAATTTGGCCTGCACCTTCTTTCCATAATTCAGTAGCCAATCCAAATTAATTGGCACAATCAATTAGCTAACACTGGAACAAGGGTTTCCTTTTTATTTCATACTGGCACAATCAATTATTCCCAAGCCAAACAAAAAACATGCCCATGTAATTGCGATTTCTAATCAAAAATATTGATAATTCGGCAAGATATCCTTATATAGCATATTTTCCAAACTTGAAACTTTTCTTCTTTTGCTAACCCATTGCACTTCACAATATTTCCCTTACATATAGGGAATATTTTCATTTCTCTTCCCTCAATTAGCTCTCACAGTCTACCACTGCCTATCGATCCCTCAGCTTTCCCTATGTGGTTCGTTTTTGTGCGTTGTTCCATACCCTACTGGAGCCATGGCGTCAATTGGCGCTCTCCTTACAGTCTTCGTTCTCAGATCAGAGATGTTGCTCGGCTTTTCCATTGGGATCCCACGCTCACGAGCAACATCACGAAACTGCCTCATTTTCTGGACTACAACCACAGTGGTTCTGACATTGTTGAGAGCATTCTTACACCCGAGTTGCTTTCCCAACCCATTCTCAACTCCTTTGCTACTCCATAATCTCCCTCGGATCTATGGGAAAAATCAAATACTTGGCCATGGGAACAGTGATGATATTGCACCTAACATAACCTCTTTGGCCTTGCTTTGTCAACAGCGATGGTGTAGTTGAAAATTTACTGATGTATGCGCCTACAGTTAAGCCACTGCCTTTTCTTGTTGCTATCTCATTTATAAATTAACACCTGCATACAATTATACATATATATATATAGATTGCAATGATGCCTATTGCAACTAGAATAATAGACTAACATGAGCATTTCAAATATACACAGCATTAGCATTGAACTTACACTTGTATATATATATATATATATAATTTTTTTTTACTCCCCACTAACACATATTTATTTATTTAATTTTTTTGTTTATATATATAATTATATATGTATAATTCTTTTTTTTTCTTTTTTTTTTTTTGAATTCTAGAGTAGGCTACAATTTCTTTTCTCTCTGTTATGTCACCAATCAACACTGATTTGCTGAAAATCGACAAGGATTTAACTGTCAGCTTTTGCGAGATGTTGATCAATTTCGTTCCGACCATCTATGGCATCTCTCTTGACGAAGCCCCTAGTAATGCTCGAGTTATCGTGGCGATCGCCATCTCTAAACTCGACAGCAAAGCTGCGTTTGTCAGGAAAATTCAGCAACAATGAGTCCTATCACATGCTTACCGAGATCTTGAAGAAGAACGGGTATCTGCCGATGGGATCAACTTTGACCAAGGTGCACACACAGCCTTGGCTTTCGCCATCTGTGCTGATTTTTGTTGACTTTAACGGCATTGTACAGAACTCCGGTGAAGGCCATGGAAAGTGATGAGGTGCTGGTGATGGAGGTCTTGGTGTGCCATTTGGTAGGAGAATAAGGGCGGCACTTGGCTTGGACGTGTACGAGCTGGACACGGATTGACTTTTGACGCATGGGTTGATTGCTGGGCGCACGCTAGAGATGGGCTGGACACAGATTATGGACTTGGCCTTGGATTTGCAGCGGCTGGACTGGAAGGCTTAGACGCGGGCTGCTTGACACGGGCTGGAAGCGGAGATGTGTGTCAAGACACTGCTTAGGCTTGATGCATGGAGACTACTGGGTGCTCACTGAAGATAGGCCGCTATTGGATGTGCAGGGAGCTGAGCTTGGTGTGGATCTCGGGCTTGGACTTGGATGAAGCTCGACGTAGGCTTGGATGCAAGCTGGGTGCAGGTCAATGGATGGGCTGGATGTGGAGCTTGGATCTGCAGCTGGGATGATCGAACGAGGCAAATGTAGAGCTGAATGGTTGGATGGACTTAGGCACGCAGCGGGCTGGATGCGCGGACTAGGCTGGAGATGCGGAGAGCTAGACGGGCTGCTTGGACTCAGATTGGGCTGGATGCACTGGTTATGGGCCGAAGAGTAGCTATGTTAGATAGTAAAGGCTTGGACGAGGATGCAGCATTGGGACACGGGCCGTGGATGCACTGGATGTGGGCCGAGGAGTAGCTGGCTCAGGCTTGGCTGATGTGAGCATAAATGGACATGGGCCACTAGAGACTTGGATGAGCTGGAGCCTTAGATTCGCTATGGTGTTTGGCTTGCTCTTTTTTGATTCCGACATGGACTTCTGAATATTTCTGGGCATTGCATCATTGACAAGCTAGTCTCCATTATCTGGCTTGTCCGAGCACCTTTTGGCATATTTCATCATTTTCTGATGGCATGAAAATTGCCTATGACATATTCGTTAATGCCGATTATTTTCTACTCCAGCCTCTTCCACTGCAATAACAATTCAAATACATCCAACTGATTTTTTGAAGACAACAGATTTAACCTGTATTGGATTGCCCCAACGCAGTAGTCCTTTAACTGTTAGTGAACAAGCGGTCTTTCGACCTACTTACTTTCCGTTATATTTATATATTACATCAGTTTCAACATATTGGTCATGAATTTTGGCCTTTAGCAGAGTTCATCTACTAAGCCTTGAAAGTGACATGAATTAGCCAGCTAATATTATAGTGAATGACCGTATACATTTTTGGCCTAATTGTTTCTTACTTGTTGATGTTACCTTTGCAGGGCATTGCTCCCTAGAATCATATCCTCCAGTATCCGATCTGACATCTTACACTGCGTTCAAATTTCTTTTAGATCATGACTTCCGCTGGACGACGTTCTAATTCTATCATGCCAACTGAAACTGGGATCCAAATGACAAAGTCAAAATGATAACTGCTTTAAACATCACCTCATCCATAGTTCCAAATTTGATCGTTGATGGTTTGATGGCTGAAGAAACAACTATGTCTTTTTCCACTGGACAATCGTCCATGTTCTTCAAGCATGACTTAAGTTCTGTACTTTGCTTTTGGATCCATCTTTTTACAGGTTTCTTCCTCCGTGGAGCTCCAGATAAAATGCTAAATTTCTTGGATAGAGCTGCGATCTCATGTCTTCCATCTAGGTTGTCGAGACATGACTCCAACTTATTTGGCATGCTACCATCATTTTACTTATTTGGTCAACCTACTATTCGACTTTCAGCATACTGGCGATGCATCCACCTCTTCTGGGTTTTGTTAAGCAGATGATAGGGCTTATATCCTGCACAATACCAACAATCTGCCTCCATAGCATGTTGCTTAAAAGTCTATGGCTCCTCAATCTTCTTAGAACCAATATTGTCTAATGGTTTCTGTAAAAAGTAACTTGAGCTTTGGCTCACCTTGCTCCTCATGGTGTCCATTGTTCAACTTCACCTGTCTATCCTGCAACTTTGGTCCTAGACGTTGGAAAACATATTTTTGCATGTGGCTTTCCAGCGATGGTTTTGACATGTTGAGGTTTTCACTCCTTGCTGAACGCCTTGTCCCTCTTTCCTTGACTTCATGCTTACACCAAGTACAAAGCACTTTAGAATAAGATTCAGCCTTTTCGGCCGAATACTCTCTTCTAAGCCTAACATCTCTCTTCCAAACTCTTCTGGATGACGTTTGTTGCATATCCACCCTAAATCTGGGTTTTGTCAAGTCTGAAATATTGGCTGAAACCATGTTCGCTTCAGTCGATGGGAAATGATTACTATCCACTTCCATTATTTCTTTCCCTTTCTCTTGGAACTTTAACGCTCCCTTGTCAATCATCACCTGGATAGCATTCCTAAAAACAACACAGTTGATAGTCTGATGCGACCACGTACCATGCCATTTGCAGTATGACTTCTTCTTCATCTCTTCAAATGTTGGCAGGATATGGCCGTCAGGTAATTTAATTACCTTGTTGGCCATCAATTAGTCAAAAATTTGATCAGCTTTGGAGATGTCAAAAACGTAGACTTTCTCTAGTTCAACCCGATTCTTTTTCATGTCCATAACTAGTTGAGGAGCTCTCTGGCTCTTTGTCGGTATAGCCAAAGCTTTACAAATGTATGGACGGGTGGCCACCACTTCTGTCGCATTAATTTCAGCTGCTCTTTCAATACTTTCCTGGTCGTCAGCCTCCACAACGTGAATTTCAGTATTTGGGTCCTTGTTATATGACCCTCTGGACGAATTCTTCCTCTGGTACTCCTCCCTCAATATTCGTTCATATCGAGTGGTTCGAGAGACTAACTCGAACAAGTCATAGAATTATGTCCCCTCAAACTTCTTTCAAAGCTTGTAGCTTAGTCCGCCTTGTGCTAGCTTGACGACCTCCCATTCTGGTATGTCCAGATGACATCTGATCCTCGCCTTCTTGAATCGGGTTATAAATAACTGCACCGACTCTTTATCCATTTGTCGCAAGTGCGATAAGTCAGCCATGAAAATTTCTGGTTCAATCCTGTAGAACTGTTCGTGGAACTTCCACTCCAATTCTTGCCAGCTATGGATCAAGTTTGGCTGCAAGTAAATGTACTAGGTGAAAGCTGGACTTGTCAAAGAATTAGCAAATAGTCGCAACTTTAGAAAATCACTAGCCGCTGCTTCTCCGCACTGGATGGTGAAACGGCCTATGTGTTTCACAGTAGACTATCTCTCCTCACCAGAAAATATGGTAAAGTCAAGAAACCTGAAACCCCTAAGATTTTTGATTCGGTCGACAACATCAGGGTATATGGTCTCCTGTAAGACGGGTGTCATGTCCATCTGAATGCAGAACCCATCATCTCTTGGATGATGGTCTCGACGACTTCCCAATCCATGCATTGGTTGTGGTTCATCAAGTTTGGTCCATTCCTCAATGCCGGGGCGTGGAAGTATGCTTGATAAGCATGGGCATCAAAGTGTTCATTCCTTTAGTTGTGTCCAAAATGCTCTGCATGCCCCCAGCCATGAATCTAGTTCCGAGCTGGTAGGTTTCCATATGTCGGAACATCCGCTCTCCCTCCATGTTCGTCGGGTACAGTCTGGAAAGCTTGTGTCAAGTGTTTTTCTCGACCATCCCTCATGGTCTGGCCTTGGTTATCAGCATGCCCCCCAGCAGGAACATTGTTCCTAATAGATGGGGGAATGTAAGGTTGGACTTGCTGTTCAGGCATAAACCTTACATCGTTTCCACTGGACCTGGCCTAAAAGGTCGATGCCTTAGTCCTTGGCGTGTTGCCATTGGGTACGGCCTGAAAGGTCTGCACTTGTTGTTCCTCCTGGCCGTTAGTCGGCTTTGCGCCATTCGACGCAGCTTCAGTTGTCTACACCTGCTAGCGTAGCAATTTCAAGATTCCTTACAATGTTTGTTGCTGGGTCTCCTGGTATGCTTCTATCTTCCGGGACAAGTCGCAGATCAAATCCTAAGTAGACATCTCTATCGTGTCCTGAGTTTTGCCAGCTTCTCTTTCGATTCCATCTTCATCCGGCATGTTTCGGCTACTAATGCCGCCGTGATTGTCCGATTCCTGATTCTTGGAAAGAGTTTGTACCATTTTCTTAGTAAAAAAATGATGTCCCATCGGGCGTGCCAAAAGAAATGTTGGTGTAAAACACAACAATCAGTCTTATCCTAGTGCACAAACGTGCCATTTCAAACCTATAGCAGTTCAAAGAAAAGAAAATATGCGCCAATTGAATCAAACAGTCAAACGATTGTATTAATTATGGAAAACGAAATAATTAAAGGTTTCAAATGCCTTCGAGATCAAAAGACTTTTAAATAAAATTTGAAACTGAGAACAACTAAGAACATTTGACTACTCGAAGTAAATTCTAATGAGAATAAACTAAGTAGTCTATGTTGTAGTTGTGTGTTAATGAAAGGATCTTTTCGAAACTTGGTGAAGCTTTATTTTATAAGAGAAAATTTTCCAAGATGCTTCATGCACTTCCGATGTGGGACTTTTTCATTTCCAATTTCAATACCACCCACCTAATGCATTCTTCTTTCCAAGCAATGTAGGACAATTACAAATTTTCAATATTCAACAATAATATTTGAATATATCAAATATTACATTAAATAAATCCAAATTATATTTATGGTACAAACAACCCTTAAGGCACCATTCTTAGAGTTGGTTTTTTTCTCAATTTTCATTCTAGTTCCATGCTTTTTAATTCCCTAGCCAAAGTGCATGCATAAAGAGTTTTTGAGTGAGATTTTAGCGCATTTAGTGTATGGTGACATAGTTGTGGTTGAGTGACACAATCATTATATTTGGCATTCATGGTTTCTCGTTGGCATGTTCTTAGAAATGGAAGGCATTAGATTGGAGATTGAAGACTTGAAATTTTGAAAACCATTTTTCATCATCAAATCCATAATCAGTAACATTTAAATTTATAAAGAATAATATTTTTTTTAAATTTCAATGAAACCTCCTAAATAAGAAGGTTTCACTTAAAATTTCCCCTTAAATCTGTGGCCATCAAATTATATCTTTTATTTTCTTTTGTTTTAATTGATCCAGACATATTTTATGAATTAATGATGGTGTTTTCTTTTATAATTATGAACTAATTTTATAGTCAGGATTATGAATTAAGCCCTAATTATAAAGCTTTACTTTTGTAATGGAAGAATTATTTTGGAGTTTTCAAATGATATATTGAGTATTTATGTTTTATAATAATTCAATAAACTATCTAGAACCTAAATGCTCATAATTTAATTATGGATAATTCAAGCAATATTATTTAGGTTGTATTGCAGTTCATCAGATAGTTTACACTTTATGTCCTCTATGTTAGGTGCCTAAAATCTTAATAAAAAATTCAATGGAAGTGCATGACTTTACGGTTTTAATTAGAGAGTTTTAGTACTAGTTGAAATAAATACTAGATCTTAGTGTGTTTGCATTAATTGAGCTTAATTGAATTATCAAATACTCTTATCAATTCTATTCTTGCATAATGATTGGTAAATTGAATTAGTGGTGAACCCATAGCTATTGTTAATTATCATTAGTTGAAAGTTACTTGAAATTTTCTTTCTCTACTTCATTTTGCTTTAATTTAATTTCCTTGTGTAATTTAATTTTTAATTGCTCGCTACAAAAATCAATATGGGTTCTCAATCTAATATTTAGATTTAATTAGAATAAATAATTCAAAATTCATTTGGATACAATATTTGGTTTACTTTTAAAACCACTTTATTATTACTTGAAAACAATTTGTATACTTGCTAGTTGATTTTTGCTCAATAGAGACCACCAATTAATGCCACTAATTTTGTGGTCAAGCATATTACCTTGACATTACTTAACAAAATTTAGAAGGTTCCCTAGTGAGGATCTCAACCAACATATATCAAATTTCTATGATGTATGTGAGCTAGTGAAATTTAGTGGAGTTAGTGAGGATGCAGTCAAGTTTAGGTTATTTCCTTTCATTATTGAGGTATATAGCCAAAAGTTGGTTTTAGTCATTACCACCATGGAGTATAACCACTTGGATGATTTAACATTTAAAATTTTGAATAAATATTTTTGACCTATTAAAACTGTTTAGCTTAGAAATGAGATTAATATTTTTCATTAATATGATAGAAAGTCTTTATATGAAGTTTGTGAGAGGGTTTAAAGAGTTACTTAGGAAATACTCACACCATGAGATGCCCATTTGGAGTCAAGTCCAAACCTTTTATTTAATTGAATACATTAACTTTAAATAATTTGGACATAGCTGCAAGAGCTGCCTTGTTATATAAATCTCCAGAGGATGCTTATGTGATATTAGAAGAGATGATGTTCAACGATTTATAATGGGCAAGTGAGAGGAGCCAAAATTTTAAAAAATCCATGACCATGCATAAAGAAGATATGATAAATAAATTGAGTACTCGAGATGCAAATCCAACAAAGCAACTTGACAAATTAATACTTTTGATAATAAATGAATGGTTGTAAACATGCCATGTTATAAATTAATATTTGTTATTATTATTATTATAAAAAAAATGTTAATCATTATGGATCAGTGTTAAAAATATTACATAAAATGGATTATGTTACTCATCTGGACAATAATATTTTTTATGGATAAATATTACTTTTAATGGGAAAATGCTGTCCATTATGGATGACGTTACAAAATATGAAAAATGTTATTGAAAGTGAAAAAAAGTTATGCATATTGGCAAATTTTAAGCATTATAGATAATGTTATTTAAAAAGAAAAATATTACTCAACAAATTCTAATTATTTTTAACTAGCACTTGAAATAAACAAACTGTACACTTAAGTTAAAAATAATAATAAAAAATATCAAAAGGTTTTATTGCTATTTAGTACCTTAACTTTTAAGGTTGTGTAATTCCAGCTATAAATTTCGTGTTTGATCAATTTAAGCTTTAAATTTTTAAAATTTGTTATTTGGTCCTTTAATTTTTCAAATTGGTGCAAATTGGTTAAATTTCAAAATTTCAATAGATAGACTATTAATGGGTAATGAGCGATATTTTCCGACTAATTTCAGCTATAATGTTGATATGGTTTTACTGCTCGAAGCTTGCCGTTAGCTTTGGACGGACATAAATTACCCATTCATTGGAAATTCCTGGCGTATGATGGTGTGCTTGCCGGTTTGCTTCAAATTAGAAAAGAAAACATGCCATGTGTTTATCATTTGTATCTCATTAACAATCCGTCCATTGAAATTGTGGAATTTGACCAATTTGTTGAAAAATCAGAAGTCCAAATTGCATAATTTTGAAAAAATTTAAAGTTTAAATTGATCAAACATAAAATTTAAGACTAAAATTGTACAACTTTAAAAGTTCAGATATTATATTGTAATTAACTTTAAACAAAAACTAAAAGCCAATCACATTAACAAATGGTATCAATGTTAACAACCACTTGAAATAAATAAATTACACTCTAAGTTAAACAATATAAGCAGTTTCCAATTTTCATTTGGCTCATAATTAAAATTACGTTGCTTTTTTAATTTTGTGTAGATTTGCACATTATTCCATGTACTTCATATTCAGTATCTATGTTTTCTAAACTTAATATAACTTTAGAAGCATCAGTTCAAAAGTAAAATATGCATTTCACTGTATTAGTATTAATAATTAACTTCTTAATTATGATGAAGTACTAATTATATTATTTAAATTATAAAAAAGTACGAATCATACATGATAATTAACAGAAAAAACTAACGGTACTAAGTGTTGAAAGTGATGCTGCTAAAATTTATTAAATTTAAAAAATATAAGTTTTAAATATGAAATACATTAAATAATTTATAAATTCCCACAAAATTCAAAATGCTTGCTAAAACTTTTTATTATTATTATTATTACTATTATTAACTTCCTATTATTATTATTAAAGGGAAAAAGAAAACTAAAATGGGTTGGGCTAAGGGCTTGTTTGGGGATGGGTTCTGGAGCCCAACTAAAAGTCTGGACTGTTCATCGATGACTATAACATCTTCTCCCTTGGAAGTTGAGAGCGCAGCGACGGGAGTGCAGCAGGCAGCGCGCAGGAATGTCAGGGACCCAACAGCACCCTCGTCTAATCCTCCACCAATTCCTTAAATCCCATGAATGCAAGGTTCTTCTTCTTCTGCTTCAAAACATTCGGGTTTCGTTTTACATATTAAAAATGGTGGATTTATGGTTATGAGCCAATTGTGTTTTTTTTTTTCCCCCTTAGGAACTGGAATTTATCCATAAGAGCTGTAGCACAGTGGGTTACAGACCCAACGTCTTCTCAACAACTCTAACACATCTTATTGCCACCAATTCTGCTCACCTCCTCATGCCCTTCGTTCCCATCAGAGGTCAGCTAAAACTATAGAATAGTAGTACCCATCAACCCCTTTGTGTTGTGATCACTAATTATTTACTTTCAAATTTTTTGGCAGAGAGATTGAAGGAGAAGGTGGAGGAGTTTTTTGGATGCGAGTATGAACTTTTCGTTGAATTTACGGGTTTGATCAGGTTGGTTTTCCTCCTCTGATCTGTTCGGTGGTGCTTAAAGCAGTAAATCTCCTCCCTTTTCTCATGGTTATGGTGTTTACCACCATTCCCTCTTGTTTGTTCTTTGAACTCGTGTCTCTTACCTTTTTTACTAGCTTGTTTATGGCCCTTGTATTGGTTTAGTTTAATTTTCATTTGTGGGTAAGAAGCAAAGTGGTAACAAGCAGAGAAGTTTTACAGGTTTAAGAATTATAATGGTAATCATTCTTTTAGAGTTTCTATGTTGTGGTGGAATAATAAAAAATTTGGTGGGGAGAATTTCAAACTTGAAAAATAATGAAATTTTGGGTAATAGGAAAACAACTTTGTTCTAGAATCAGATATTCAAACAAATCATAAAGTATTTGGTGAATTCTGGGAAATGTTAACTCTGAAAATATAAGCCTGGAAGAAATATCACTTTAAGTGGATGATTGAAATCATGTTGATAGCATACCATGCACGATGCTTTAGAATTAGTTACAATCTAATAAAACTGCTCAAGTTTTTGTTTTCATGTTTTTGGTTCGGCATTTTCATTTTTTTTTTTAAATGTCTTTGCTTCTGCATTAAATTTCCAATAGTTTTTTATTTTTATTTTTTTGGGTGAATGTATATTTCCAATAGTTTGGTAAAATGCATTTGCTCCTTAGTGCTCAAAAGCTGTTATGAATGTTCTTGTTTTCTTTCCATCTTGCTACAAAAATATCTGATGGCACTGTTTCTCGTATGTTCAGCTGGGCTAGAGGAGCAAGTATTGGGTGGCACAGTGATGATAACAGGCCTTATCTCAAACAACGTGATTTTGCAGTGAGTCTAGATTATTAGAGATTTCATCATTCTATGTATGGTTTTTTTGCTAATGAGTTTTCATCCATCTTGCTGATTAGTTTAGTTGCCATTTCTCTTGTCTGTGTGAACTCTTTTTTTATTTGTTAATGATAATCTGTTTGTTTAAGGGCTTAATTTTATCCATTATATACGAAATTCGTCCATTTTCTTTCCCTCAAATTCCAGGTTTCAAAAGTAATTCTTATTAGATGCAATTAGTAGTTATATCTATTTGAGATGTGCTACGAGGCTGTCCGGGCTGACAGTTTTCATAATTCTGATTGTAAAAGGCAGTTTGTTATTTGAACAGCTACAATAATGATTTCAAAGGTGGACTTTTTCATTTCCAGGATGGGGAACCAACAACTGTTGTGCCCTTGGGTGGAGTAAGTCAAAATGTTTAGTGAGTTCTTACAGTTTCTTTAATTATTACATGCATTAGAATTTAGAAAAAATTAATATTTTTCTGAAGATGAATTACTCCCTTACTATATTTTTTTAATAAAAAAATTTCTTCATATTAATACTTATCGATATTTATTAAATAGAATTATTTTACCAGGACGTTGTGATATACACTGCTGACAGCTGCAACATTCATTCTGTCGATGAGGTAGTACTTCTCTCTCTCTGATGTGGGTTCAAGAAGTAATTATCCCTTTAAGTCATTCATCTAAATCCTCCCCATTTGATGAATCTTTTTGTGCATACTTAAGTTACAATTGGTTCTCTTGAGCTTCAATTATTGTTAGTAAAATTCTAGAAGTGCGAACTTTTAATATATCGAGACACAGTTCTGTTCAATCAGCATGTTTATCTAGAGAGGGGTACAGGAACGTGATTTATGTAGAAAGATATTAATAGACATTGATAGAAATTTATGGACATTGACAGTGCCTTCTGATTATTTTTTTTTTTAGTTTGAAATCGAAGTACTCATTCACTTATCCTATTGACAGATTAGTGATGGGGAAAGGCTTACGCTGACATTATGGTTCAGCCGTGATAGTTCACATGATGAGGATGCTAAACTTATTTCCCTTCTCTCACAGAGCCTATTTCATAATAATGTTCCTTATTCATGTCTCCCTTTGCCAGCATCCAGTAATATGTACTGGTTTTCACCGGACCAAGCTTCTAATGAGCAAGTGGGTTTTGACATATGCTGGGCAAGATTGCACGTACTTGGATTTGACATACTTTATTCTCAAGACGAGAGCCATCATCCTAATAAGTCAGAATTACTGATGGAGCCACTTCGATTAGCAAGAGGAGATAAGTTGTTTGACCAGGAATTTGTTAACATCTTGCATGCCCTTCAGGTATTGAACTGATTCTCCTTTAGATTTAACATCTTCTTTTCATCTTTGAGAATGGAAATGATTATGTTCATTTGAAAGACCATGAAAGTCTTCTTGTCGTGAAAACCAGTAATTATGCAACATCTTGCATGCCCTCTTATAGAGATTTACCATAACATATAATTAGGCAACATAAAACAGATAATTCATTAGACCAAACTGGAGGGGTTTTCTTGTCGTTTGTGTGGCCTAAATCGATGTCAGCTGCTATGCTCATATTACGAATATGTGGGCCAAGCCTAAGAAATTAAATAAGTCATTCTATAAGTACTTGTATTTGGGAATTTCTTTTGAATTCCCATGGTATTGGAAGATAAACTTTACTATTTTAGCCATTACTGCTTCCCAATATTAGGATTGCTGTTGAGACTTGTATTTTTCTTTGGTTTTATTTTCCCTTTATAAATTGTATTGAGCAGGTTGTGCAACACTATTGGTGGAGAGCCTCAGAACTACAAACTGCCAGAATCAAAGTAGAAAGCAGCAAAGTGGTAGAGTTAACGCAATTGCAGCATGCCAGAATTGGTAGCCTTAAATCTTTACTTTTGAAGGATCAACATCTAGCAGAGAAGGTTTTCAGGCGTGTGACATGCAACAGCGATCAGCAATACTTTGACTGGGCAGATTTTGCCACTTCTATAACTGTTTGGGAAGATTATGTAAGCCAGTTGCATAAAGAATTACTAATAAGCTTACCGGACTGGAAAGCTCAACAATCCATGTTCAGAATTTCATTTGATGTCAAGTAACGGTACGTTCATGAATTCATCTCGAGGTTGCCAATAAAAGAAATAATTTTGAATTTTTTCTTTAAGAGGTGGTAAAGCTTATTAGTATCAAGAAGTAAAGGAAGCATAAAATATAACAAATTCTTACAGAATAAATCGTCAAGTTGAATCCATTTCATACCATAAATAAGGAAGCATTAGAGATTACAGAATCTCCTACATAATTAATCACCAAGTTGAATCCAATTCATACCATAAATAACATTCCTAGAGTGAGATAATCCATTAAGAATTTGCAAGTTTCTTTCTAGATATTACTTTTATTTCTTTATTATTAGTCTCCATGTCCTTATTGTTATGGGGATTGAGGGGTGTTTGATAGATGCTCTAATTTATGATTAAGATTTGTTTTCATGTTTTTTTTTGCTTTTATCTTTTGACATAAAGACGATGTGTTTTTTTTCCCCATTCAGTAAGGTAATTACTGCAAATAACATGGAGTCCAAGAGCAATGAGATGCTTTTTGAATTTAATATTTCTAATTTTTTTCTTATCCAAATCTCTCAAACTCCCTTTATTCCCCATATTTTGTATTTCATAAAACTACTAAACCGTCACTTTTTTTAAGTCACAGAGAAGTTTCTTTTTCTACACATCTGAGTCATGATCTTTAGAGAGTTTCCACTTATGTAGAACATTGCCAAAGACATCATAGAATACAATATTTGCCTCCACTTCACTCAATTGCACAGACATAAAGCCTTGCCCATCATAATACAGCTTCAGTTCCTCTGGTTTCCACCATTTTATATCTCCTCTCCATGCTTTTGAGCCACCTCCACTTGTTAAAAACTGGATTTGACTGGCCGAAAAACATAATTAAATAATTAAATCAAATCTGTTTTCAACATAACAGGTTTACGATATCATGGAGGAATATGGTCAGATTGTTCCCAGAATTTCACCTCTCTGTATCGCTAATGTGCTCCAAACAATGGTCATGTCCATTAACATAAAGATCAACACGATTATCCTGAAAAAAAAAAAAGATCAATAAATTTTATCAAGTTTAACTCAATCCAAACACAGGATTCTTTTGCTACCAAGAAAATTAGACTGAATTATATTTGCCTTGAGGATTGGAAGAAGCTGTTCTTCAAGCTCTTTGGTAACTCCATGATGTCCAGCACTCTTGATTGTGTGGTGACCCACTACAATTTTCCACTTTGCTGTTGATTGCCTCAGTGCTGATTCAAATCCCTATTTGCATTCCATGCCAAAAATGAAGTTACTTCACCTCTCTAGCTAAAATTTACAATGTTTTTAGAATTATTTATGTTCCAAGTTAATGGAGTTTCTGATTTTGTTCTTGGTACCTTCAAGAGATTTTGAAGGTAATTTTCTCTGGGCAAAACACCTCTCCAATCATATGTATGATTCTTTGGATTTGTAAAGTACTCATTTACAAATGGGGTGGTGTCCACAAAGATCAAATCCACTATATCTGTATAGAAAACAAAATTGTTTCATTTCTGCATATTTTTTGGGGTGTTATAATTTAAGTTTTCCATGTTTTTCCATCCACTTGTTTCTTTTTTCTTAGCAGCCAAACAATACATGATTCATTATCATAGAACTAACAAGCTAGCAAAAGTCAATTTATATATATATATATATGTAAATATATTTAACCTGCAGTTACAATGAACGATCTCAAGCAAAGCCATCTCTTATCCAATTTCCTGAGGATGGGACTCAATTGTGCTTGGACATCCCCTCTGTAGTCATGGTTGCCCAAAACTGGCAGCAATTAAAAGTGTTAAAAGAGAACTTTAAAACTATATTTCATGTAAATAAATTAAAAACAAGGGTGTCTCAGGAAAATTTCTGTATAGATATACATATATATATATATGTATATACATAAATACGATATAATTACCACTGAACCATTGCTTTTGCAAACTTGGGGCTGTATAGATATTGGAAAATGATTCATTAAATGCTGGATCATCCACTCCTGTCAACCCATCTTCATAAAAGTTATCTCCTGTTGAGATGACAAAATCTATGTCCAGTATTTCTCCAACTAAGCCCATCTGCAATTCATCATTACTCATCAATCAAGGAATTGTAAAACAAAATTTCACCCAAGAAAAAGAGCAGAACAGAAAAAGGAAAATGATAAGAGCTATGATTATATATTTGTGGCAAACAGCGGTCTGATTTGCTGTTGAAGCTCTGGTGAGGCGAATTCTCTCTCCAATTCTGGTTGAATGTCATTAGGAAGAGAGGTAATATAGACCTGCTTAAACTCTATGCTATCAAAGCACATCAGAGTATTTTAATGATTTGGCGAATGTTATAAGTGATCAAATTTTAATTTTTTTTTTTTTTTTTGGGTTGTGCATGAATTAAGTTGAGAGGGTGAATTTACCATTAGGAATAATTAGTTGTTTTTCAGCTAAAATTAATAGTTAAAGTAGGAATGTTATATTTTAGGTTATGCAATTTAAAGTAGAGTTTATGTTGTGAATTTAAAGATGGTGTAGGCAATTTTCAACGTGGGATTAAGTAATATCGCACATCACAATAATTGAAGTGGGTTCAATTTTGCTTCCACTAATAATCTTGAACAGTAAAAAA
>QANX01006105.1:0-25071 GCA_003254975.1 Ochetophila trinervis
TATATATAAAAGCCGAAATATATATATATATTTCCAACAAATTTATATAAATTAAAATATATATATAATTATTTTGGACGACGGTTTATGAACCATCGTCAATATTTAAACATAGATGACGGTTCCTCTTATGAACCGTCATCTATGTTTAAATATCGACAACGGTTTATAGTAAAAATCGTCGTCTATGTATTGCCGCGTGGCGCCAGTTTGGCCTCGTAGTAACGTTTTAGATGTCAGTTTTTAACCGTCGTCGATGTTTTTTGAGTATTGTTCGTTAGACGACGGTTTCGAGTCCATCGTCTAAACACGTAAGACGACCATCGTCTTTGACCATATTCTATAGTAGTGCTTGCATAGTTAGAATCAGCTACACCTAGCTCAGTTTCTTTTATCATAGGACTGCTTACATGTCATGCTAACAGTAACATTCCTAACAGTTTGGAATTTAGTGGGTGAAAGCTACTGAGCTTATGGTCCCGGCAACTAGAATATTAAAGAGGTTCCTAATGAAACTCTTGGCTGCAGTGGAATTGGAGGGTGGATATGTACGAAGCTAGATTGGTTTAGGGTGCATAGCCCTATAGGGTCGTTAGTGGCACGCACACGGACTTCAATTTTATCTCTGTCTATGCTCTCTTAGTCCAGTACACTACCTATATAGAATAATAATATATTCATTGTCCTTTCGCTATTTATCTCTAGCTTATGTAACAAAAAACAAAAACTTAAACTTCATTTCCAATATCGCTCTTCCATCAATTTCAAGCGGCTTTCGATGGTTTTTTGTTTTTTGTTTTTTTTCTTGGGAGAGAGATAGACAGACAGGTTTAATTTACTGTATGAATAGATAAGAGAGGAAAGAGACAAGTATCTATAGGTGGCTCCTGCTGCAACTTGGATATATATATATATATATATATATATCTGTGTGTGTGTGCATATAGAGATTGTTTTGATACTGAAAAGACAATGCATGGGGGGTCGTCGTCATTCATGTTTTTACCAAAGGAGGTGTTTTGCTTTCGTTTGTCCTTCTTTCTAGGGTTTTAAAGTTTAAAATCTGTAACTGTTTATTATTATTTCTTAATTTTGGTAATTCCGTACTCATCAGACAAATGATCTCTGTCAAATGAGTAGTACAACGAATTTTTTTGTTTTTGAAAGAATTAAGTGGTACGTAGTTAGATGTAGTTTACCAGATAACATCGTGTTATCTCTTTTTATGTGTAATTTAAAAGGAAAAAGATATATAGGAAGGAAATATAGCATATCATTCAGCGAGCTAACTGCTAAGAATGCCTTATTAGAATCAACTTCGAAAAGGAAGATGTACTTTTTGAGTGTACTAGACTATTAGTTGATTAACTTGTATACCCCATGCCAAATTTATAGCTGATATAAAATGAGAATTATGACATATCTCAATAGTGTCACTTTGGGAATGCATGATTGGGTCCATGAAAAGCGCTACCCGCTGAAAGACTATTATAACACATTATTAATTAACCTTCTTTCATGGTAAATTTTTTCACATATTTCAGTTAGATCAGAAAAGAGAAATCAAACGTGAAAATAAATTGAAGACAGAATACCTGCCATGAATTTAGTTTTGCTACCTACTTTAATCGCTCTCTTTTTTATTTTATTAAAAGTAATGTATATATTGTTGTTACTATTTGCTACTTCTCTTTTCCTCATTTTTTTACTAAAGATTCGAATCATATACAAATATGGTCAAGTAAGGTAGATTCTTATGCTCTTGGTTTATTTTTGCTCACTCATGATGACTTTATGAGCGGATAAGTATTATAATTCCACAATAAAAAGAATTTTAAAACTTGCTAAGAAAAGAAATGTTTAGGAGAAAAGAGAGTAGATACTAATTGATTTGATTCCAAGTTGGATTTTTGTCACTGCAATTATTGGTTATAAGCGAAAATTTGACTAGCTATATATGGTTGTCTTTTTTCTTTTTATTTTTTTGATATATGGTCGTCATGGGTACAGAAAAGGTCTAGCTAGCACTAGCTTTTTTAGGAGTAAGAATTTTCACACGTTACGACTAAGTCCGCAATATCTTTATCAGCTTTTGAAATGCTTAATAATTGAGATTTGAATATTTTTACCTGTTTTTAATTTTTATATAAAAAAACATGCCACCTTTTACACTCACGTGATTACTTCAGCATGCTGACGTAAGCCGAGAGGCAATGAACATCATGGAACCGAAAACAAAGATAATCTTTTTTCTTTTTTTGGTTACACAATAATAGTCGTCAAATGAAGTTGTATGTAAGTGAGAAAATTTTTTAAATGAACTTTTTTGTTTGAGTGGGTTTATGAAAATTCTTTAAAAAAATTATTTGATATAAAAAATTATATGATATTTAGACCAACTTCGATAATGTGTCTATGTTTTCTCTCTACTTTACCATTTCGTGTATGAAGGTGAGGACAATGGTGACGAAATTGAATTCTTTGTTTGGAAAGAAATGGTTCAAAGACCCAAAACTCCCCACTCCAATCAGACTTAACTATCTTGATTTGGCATTCAAAGTATCTCTCAACCATGGTCTGAAACTTTTGAAACATGGACAAGGCTTCAGACTTAAGTTAATTTCATAGAATAAACCCAAACATATCTAGAGAAATCATCAAGGAATTGAATGTAATATCGAAAACCATCTTTGGAGGGAATAGGAGCTGGCCCCCAAAGGTCAGTATGAATCAGTTCTAAAGGTTTAGAGGCTCTAGAGTGTGAAGCAGAAAAAGAAGTCAAGTGTTGCTTGCCATATTGGCAAGCTTCACAAACTAGTACAAGCTTTGAAGTAAGGTGTGGAGAAATTTTGGTAAGAATAGCATGATTAGGATGTCCTAATCTTTGATGTAGAATTTGAACATTAACTTTGAGAGCAGATTTTAATATTTCCATGTTGGCTAGAGTGTCAGATGAATCACAACTTGAAGAGTTAGTTTTATTAGTAGACAAAGTAGGTTTGTTACACTTGGAAGAGTAACTTAGAGAAATAGAATCTGAGTGTGGTTCATTATTACACAAAAAAGGGAAAGAAACAAAAGATACACTATATTCAGACATATGAGTATCAGACAATTGAGACATATTCAGTTTATACATCCCCTTTCAAGAATGCCTTTAAGAATTGGTTTTCCTCTATTGTCCTTAACAATACAGCAAGTGGAATAAAATTCAACACTCAAACAATTATCAGATGCAATCTTTGAAACACTTAAAAGATTCTTTGCTATGTCGGGTACTACTAGAACATGCAGTAATTCAATAGAAGTATTGCAGGTAAGAATAGAGGCGTTACCAACATGAGAAATGTCAAGTTGTTGTCCATTTCCCACCATCAATTTGTTAGGTCCCTTATATTCAACTTGTTGAAGCAGAACTTCACTATCAGCAAGGACATGATCTGTGGCGCCACTATCAAGAAACCACGAAGGATCATTGAGAGTCTGAGGGGAAGCAACATGGCAAATTCCAACAAATTTTTCTGACATGGTGACCACTGGAGCCGAAGTCAGATTATCATTAGACATGAAAGTCAAGTGACCTTGTGCATTACCAGCTTGCATTGGTGGTTTCGAAAAAGAAGGATTCATGTTGTTCAGGCCTTGTGTTTGAGCATGGTGAAAATCAAAAGCAGGCTGTTGTGGAGTTGGGTAGTATGTAGTATGTGGTGGAAAAGAATTGGTTATGGGAGTGGACTCATGATATTGAGATGTAGAGCCAGAGGTCATATTTGAAGAGAAAGGCATCTGAGACTAAGGTACTGGTGATGGGTGATATGGTCGTGTATATTGAGGCATAGTTGAAGGACTATATTGTTGTGAGTAGTGAGATGGTCGAGGATTGTTACTTTGACCTCTCATAAAGGTAGAATCAAATATGTTATAGCAATTGGCAACAATATGGCCATACACTCCACATAACTCGCAAGTGGGACGTGATCGATTATTGTAGCAGCCAAAATATACTCTTCCTTGTGCACGAGGAAAAGAATTAGAAAAGGAGTTAGAATAGCCTCTACCATTATCTTGTTGCATAATGTGATAAATTTGTCCATTTGACATGAACCTGAACCATGAGGAGTACAGTGCGCTGGAAAAACACACGATGCAAGCTGATTATGCATAGTTGTTGTGGACGATTGTCAATTCATTGTTGAACCTTGATGTGAGCAGCAATTTCCAGGACATTGTTCATTTGAGGATTGTTTTCTTGAAGTACTTGAATTGATCATAGTTGATTGATCTAAACTCGTGTTTGATACTACATGTGCTGCTTTATGAGCAATTTCAAAGTATATAGCAGAGTTTTCTTCTTCAAGCTTAGATTCAAAAGCAAGCAGATGATATTGAATTTCTTCAAAACTATATTGCTCTGGTCGTATCTCTAAGATTGTTGAGATAGACTTGAATTCAGGACCAAGACCAGCTAGCACATTCATAACTAGATCTCTCTCTGTAACTAAATCTCCAGCAGCCGTGAGTTTTTTTGCTATATCTTTCATTTTTAGCAAGTATTCATCTATTTACACACCATATTTCTTTGTTGTTTGCAACAATCTTCGATAATGAAGAAATCTACTAGGTGATGGAGCAGCTTACCTGTTGACAATTGCATTCCATAGACTGCAAGTTGTTTGTTTGTCAATGAAGTGTCCGATGACTTCTTTGACTATTGTGCCACGAATCCACCCAATCAGGAACTGGTTTTGGATTTCTCAATCTTCATGAAGCTGCTTCTGTGAGGTGCCATCATCAAAAACCTCTGTTGCTTTCGAGTTTTCTGATTGATGATTGAAGAAATCTTCAAAAGACTCGAATTGTAAGAATTTAAGCATTCGATGACCTTTTACCACTGGAATTATTTGAGATTTCCAAATAAAGAAGTTCGAATCATCAAGTTTGATGATTGAATTGGAAAATGGAGATACGGTGAGGATCGTGTTGATTTCCACCATGGAAGATGTCTCTGATACTAAGTTAAAGAAGATAAACAAAGCTAGGTAAAAGTGTTTGGAAAGGAAGAAAGTGAAAAGAAAAATTACACGAAGGCAGAAAAGAGATTAAGCTGTAAACTATTGAATTGAATTGATTAGCAAAAGTTACTGAACTAAAGAGGGAAATGCTGCGTATATACGTAAACATAAGCAACGCCATAATGACCACTAACAAAGTCAATACGTGGCTAAAGCAAAACAGAAAAGGAAGACTAATTAAACAACAAACTTAATCAGTTAGTTCACATGCTCTACACATGAGCTTTAGTAACTGATTAGAAACAGCTTCAGAATTGATCTTTAGAGAAAGTAAAGTTACTTTCGAAATAGATATAAAAAAATTACATAAAACTTTTCGAAATAAATATAAAAAAATTACATAAAATAAAAGAGATTTATGCATAAATTCTATATTGAATTTTAAAAGGTTTACCGAAATAGATTTTGTAATTCCCAGTTCAAAAAAAAAATACAGTTGTAGCCAAATTATATTATAAAATTTTAAAAATATTATTTTATTATAAATAATATTATTTTATTATAAATAAATATTAATGAATAATATTTGTGAATTGTGTATTGTAAAATAATATTTATTTATAATAAAATAATTGTGGCGTGTTTTTTATTTTTTATTTTTTATTGTACGGTCGAGAGGCCACGTCAGCGTACGTCATCCAAAGGCTGATGCTGACGGGTTGTGGTACTACAAAAAATGTCAGTAATTTGATCTGACGGCCAAGAATTCACTGTTATATTTTTCTTTATTTTAAATGTTTTTTTTTTTTGTTACGCTGTTGTGGTGAATCGTTGGCCGACATGGACCATCAAAGATATCTGAATATTACGATCTTTGTAGGGCTTAAAACGGACCTACAACGTGCCAGCTGCTATATATTTTGTCTCATATTTCTTCTCTATCAAAAACAAGTCAGAAGTAGAACTTACTTTTGCACTTTTAGGGTTTCTGATTTCTGAAATCCAGTTGGATCTTTTCCATGTCGACAATCTAACTTTAAAATATTTTGTCTTATATTTCTTCTCTATCTGGGATGTTGGCCCGGCCTCCAATTATATAGATATGGTCTCTACTCTCTACTATCCAGCCATGTTTCTTTTTTTCAAAAGTGTTGGAATTTGGAAATGAATCAAAACTGGACCACATATATATATATGAAGATAAAAGGGAAAAAATAAAATAAAATGAATGCTCGTAATTTAAAGGATCCAAGTCTAACAGGTGGGCCTTCACAGAAAAGAAACCAACAATTCAATCAATCACCACCATACCATTTTAATCGAGATTTGAAAACACACTTCAAGATCAGAGACCATCAAACTTCAATTGCTCTCGGAGTTTATGGTAGAGGGATTTTTTTTTCACGTGTTGTAAGCTAGGACTGAGTTATCTTAGACGTATAGAACAGATAAGTCATGATCTCCCACCAAATTTTCTAAAACTCTGTTTCAATACAAATAAATGGTTTAGTATAATATTTCATAAAAAGGTTACATTTGATATACGTCGTATTGTATTAATATATATTGTATTATTCTGTACTGAATTAGCTAGTTATATTAATATATTATGTTTTGTTCAAATTAACTATTTTTAAAAATATTAAAAAAATAAACGTAATTAATTAAATTTATAATATTATTAATTATATAGTCTTTTATAATTTAGCAAAAATTAATTATTTAAAATTATATTTAAAAAATCATTTTTTAAACTTTCATGATTTTTATATATAATAATTATGTTATGCATGATATACTAAATTGAATATTTTATCATTATTTGTGATAATTATTACGTAATTGAATTGAAAAAATAAATAAAAAGCTAAAAACGTAAAAATAAAATAGAAAGCTGACAATGTAAAAAAATTAAGCTGAAGAAATAAAAGCTCATAAAAATGTAACATAGTCTAATATTAATAATATGAAATAAAATATGTAAAAGAAATAATAGATGAAAAAAAAAAAGGCAACTTCTGCAAGCAAAAAAATATAAAAGACAACATAAACTCTCAAAATATTCCTTAATGAAGCCTCTCTCTGTTGTATCGCTAATACAATGTGAATTGTATTATTATGTAGATCCCACTTCTTTTCAGTGTATCTCGTAGTATCGTATTACTTTATACTATCTATTTGTCTAATACAACCTAATACAGTGATCCAAACGAGATCAAAAGGCTGATAAGAAATTAAGTTACAGAGATGTTTCATATAATTTTGCTTTGTGGTGTAGAAAACAATTAAGGGAACCAAAAGGGGATAAAGAAATTTCAATATCAAAACAGCCCCCATATTATGACCATGAGGGTGCTCAACAAAAGAAAGGAAAATGTTAAACTGTTTGCTGACAATGCTTAGGCATTATTAGAACATGGAATTAAATGATTAATAACGGCTAACCACTGTGTGTTTTGATTAGACTAAACATGTTTCTTTTATTTTCCTATTAATTTAGTAGGATAAATCAATTTTTGCTTTCCAAAACATATATAATTATACATTCTTTCGCTCATTTTGGCATGTGTGTGTGTGTGTGTGTGTGTGTGTGTGTGTGTGTGTTAAAAACATTTAGATAGTGATGGGTAGAAAATTAGCACACCAGATGGGGTTACAAATGTTGGAGGAAGTGAGGAACCATATCAACATCATTTACTTTTATTTCCAGAGTATTTACTTTTGTCTCCCAAACCGCCAATTGTTTAATGATAAATAATTGCTTCCTTAGGTTTGCAAACTCATTCCTCAAAGTCGTTTTGCGTGGGTCCTAGCTACCCAGCTACTCGATGAAGTTAGCTACTCTATGTTTTTGAACTTAGTAACTCTTATTTTTTTTAATTGGCTTAACCAATTAATTAAGATGTGTATGTTTTACTTTGTGGTTTCCATCAATACATCTTAATTTTGACGTCATTTTCAGATTGAAAATTTGATAAATTAATTCCTATGTGCATTATGGAAAAATTAACAATGATTTTGATATAGAACATTAATTATATCTTAATCTGGCTCACTTAGATAGATATTCATTTGTGAAGAATAGTCTTCCATTTCATTTAATTCAATAAGATAACAAACATATATCATCAATAATTGTAATTGTTAAAGTACTTTGTATAAGTTACGTGTGTATATAGTGTGTGTGTGTATATATATATATATATACTGTGCTGGGATTACAGCCCATACTTTGGAGGGGACTAAGAAAGCAAATTAATCCCAATGATTCAATAACTAATGAGATGGCCGCAAATACACTAGTAGCCCTCCATAAAACAAATTAATAGTAAGAAAGCAACCGACCAGGCATCTCTACCTGAAAAAAAAAAAAAAAAAAAAAAAAAANTCCCATCTACGGTACTGTACCCAGTTTCATTTTTATTATTTTAAATTTATTGTTAACGACCACCTTTTTTTTTTTTTTGATAAAATAACGACCACCAAGTTATTGCCTGCTTCTATTATTTCTCTGATAGATAAGAGTATGGCCTAAAAGCTGGCTCTTTTTAGCCTTTTTGATTGATATAACTCAGACTTTGAGAGGGAAAAAAAAAAAAAAAAGCACATAGATCTTCTTTATTTTTTGTACGATTCATGCAGATATTTGGCTACATATATTAGTTTTATAATATGCTTGATTTCTCCCTGCCCCCTCCAAATAATGTTATACAGTGTATCTATATATAATATCCACTCACACAAAGGCATCTATACATTCGTAAAGTATGTGTATGTGTGGTACTGTTAGACTGTTTGGATCTTGTGTGAAATTGATGCACACCTAGGAACTATGTAAGCTAGCTAGCTACCTAGATATTTTTGTAATAAACTAACTTTCTTTTTAACAGCAATATTTTAGTGACAAGACGTACAGCATGAATTTTCTTATTTATTTGTGTTTTTATGGAGAAGTATAGCATATAAATGGTTGTTGCTGGAGCTGGTAAATTATAATATAACGAATCTATAAGTATTTTTAAAAATTTAAATTTATATTTTTAATATAAAAATTTAACTGATCAAATTTGTATAAATAAATTTTAACATAAATATAGCAAAATATGATATGAACATAAACATAAAATTAAAACTAAAATGACATGATCTACATTATATTATTGAGGGTTTAAATTTGTATATTTTAATATAAATATTTAATAGATTGAATTTAAATATATAAATTTTGACATTAACACAACATTACACTTCACAAACATTAATATGTTACCAAATTTAGTTGCTGCAACTCTTTTTTTTATTTTATAAATATATGGTTCTTGCAACTTGCATGCAAATAGTGTGCTACAAGTTCATCATGCTAAAAGATTATGCTAGTTGATACTGAAGCATTCGGGTTTAAAATACCGAAGAGCTAAATTACTTTTTCTTTTTTAAATTTAAACTAATAAAAAAGAAAATGATTTATTTTTTTATATTTTATTTGTAAAAGAAGCATAAATTGCGAAAGACATACGCCAATTGGTATTGGAATGGTGAAAGACTTACGTGCAACCCATAGGTATGGAGATCTTTTGTTAGGTTGTGTTTGGGACTGATTTCTATTTTTAGAAATCACTTCCATTTTAAAAAGTAATATTTCAAGAATCATCTATCTGGTAATTTTTTTGGTGATTTTTAAGAATAGAATCACCCAAAAACTGATTGCATATTTTTTTTCCAAACACTATAGACTATTTTTTATCTCTTTAAAAGTAATCTTAGCCTTTCTAAAATCACACCCAAAATAATATTTAATTTTTATTTATGCTTTTTGTGTCCCATTTTTGACAGAAACCCCACTTCATTTTAAAATGCTATTTTTTTTTCACTTTCTTTTTATTTGGTTGCTAATGTTTTCTAAATAGTGTGGAACTGGAATCATATCAATGATAATCACTAAACATAAATATAGACAAAAAAAAAGGGACAAAAAGGACAAAAAAAACTGAAGATTTTGATTTGGCCCTTCCAAATGTGGAAAGGTTTCTAAGAGACAAATGGTAAATGTATATCACTTTACCCTTTGAATCATTATATGCTTTTGTCTGAAAAAAAAAAAAAAAACATTTTTTATGAATGAAACAAAAATCTCTGACAATAAATTAATAATGATCTACATATATGTACAATATGATGATATATATACACACACACATATATCTATATATTTGTGCTAACTCGATAGGATAAAATGTAACTTGCCGGATTTTCTAATTTATGTATATAAAAGTTTTTAAAGATATATGTCAAATTAAAGTAATTTCTTTAAAAAAAAAAAAAAAAAAAGAAAACCAGGTTACAATCTATTTGAAATAGTACTAAAAACAATCATTCTCATACAAAAGCTTGCAATAATCATGTAAATACATGCACCACGGACCATTTAATGCCCACTTTAATTCTTGAATCTACAATTATGTCCTTATTTCTCATGTTAAATATATATATATATATATATATATATATATATCCTTAATTCTATAGCCCTACTTGATTCTATTGAAATGAATGGAAATTTCCAATTTGATTCTATAACCCTCGGCAAAGGGATACTCTGATACTTCGAATAGACAATGTGCAATTGGTTTTTTTAATATCTATTACCTATAATAAAAGAGCAAATTTAGCTCTAAATTAATTTTGGAAAAAGAAAAACACTTCAGTATGGGCGTTTTTTAGGAGCATATATATCTTCTTCTTTTTTTTTTTTTAATTTATCTTCTAGCTGTAAAAGTATTTGTTAAATCCATCCTTACTTTTCTATCATTTAGGTTTACACAGATTTTATGACAGATGGCCTTGCAATCGTTACTATCGCTTTATATAGATTTGCAATCATTACTATCGCTTTATATAGATTTGCAATCATTATGATTTATTTTTTCACCAAGATATTTAATAATTTCTAAATTGTGTGTGTGTGTATATATATATATATATCATCATTTACAATACAATTCATTTCAATATTTGCAGCCTGAAAAAGAAAAAATCAATATTATTTCATCCCTTTATCTTTTTTTCTTTTTCTTTTTTAATTAAGTCCAATTCTTTCAGTAAAAAATAAATAATGCTCGAAACTTTTTATTTAATATATTTTTAATTTAATTATATTAATCTATATTTTAGTTATAATAATAATATAATAACTGATAAAATAGTGATACATGTATATATAATAAATTTATTAATAGATTAGATGATACATCTGGTATTATTTTAAAAAATAATTAATATCTATATTTTTATTCTTTTTTATGTTCTTTTTTTGTGAGTGTATATATATCATTATATATATAATTGGTTTTTTCTTTTGTAATATATATATATATATATATATATATCACTACTAGAAAATAGGGTAAAAAACGACGGTGAAAAATCGACGTCGTAAGTGTTTATACGACGGACACAAAACCGTTGTATAATGAGGCGTCGTCGATAGTCATAAAACATCGATGACGGGTGATGCGTGTCGTAAATACCAAAATTAATTACTGAATTTAAACACTACTATAGTAGCAATAAGTTCAGGTCGATCCCACAGAGACTGATAATCAATTCGATCTATTCCAATTAAAGTAAAATTAAAAAGACAAAAGGGGAATTTTATGTTGGAAAGTTCAATTATTAAAGAAAACAATTTAATAAATACCGAAAATAACAATAGGAGAAAACCTTGGGTCAGAGTATCTTCAATTGCTAAATAACAGATGATCACAGACACAAATATATCCAAAAATAATCATTCAATGATGGATTGAATAAAACAGCACGGCTAATTTTATTCTAACTCTCACAATTAATTAATTCAGATACGATCGTAAATTAATCTTAATTCTGAAATATCTAAACCAATGTGATCTAAATCAAATCATAACAGCATTAAGAACAATAGCAACCAACAATAAACAAGTTCTACAAACGTTGTAAACTTTAATCTATCATGCATTCTCCTAAGAAATTAACAAAAGCTTAGCATGCAATTATTAAAATCAAAGTGCTACTAAATATAGAACATTCAATACGATTGAATTCCTAATTAGCAAATACTCAATCCACAAATAATTATAACGGATCCAAATTATAATCAAAGAGAATTGAATAATAAACAAATAAATTGGAAGAACATAAATTGAATAATTATAATTGAATTAAAACTTATAAACAATGTCTCACACCTTATACTTTAGCAATGAACAATACTTTTTCCCAAGAGAGAGATTTAGCTACTCATAATTGTTAGAAATCTCTTTTCTTTGTTGTTTTTGCTCTCAAAACGGCTACCCTATTACAAGATAACTTAAACTTATTTAAACTAAAAACCTAGGGCTACAAAACACACAAAAACGTGCCTAAACGGACCAACTTCGCGCCCATCCAGGCGCCTGCGATTCACTGCCTTGCTGCCAACGTCCAGTTAATTACGGTTTTGCCACTGCTTTTTCAGTTTTCTGTTTAATTACGATTTTGCCACTGTTTCTTCATTTTTCATCCCTTTAAGCTCAAATCCACCTAAAACATAGAAAAATATAAATTAATCCATTTTAAGTGAATATAACATGTTCAAATCAAGTATTAAGGTATATAAATATATATAAATTGCATCCCATCAACGGGTTTAAAACCGACGTTTAAAACCACGCTGAAGCCACGTGGATGTCCAGGGGGCAAATATATAGACGACGGTTACCGTCGTCTATGTTTTATTTTTATTTTTTTTTCAGCGGCTTTTAAATAAATTTAAACAAAATTATATTAAATATATTCTAATTACAAAACTCTTATACAAAATTACTAATTAAACCAAAACTCTCATATACAATTTTTCACACAATATATGCACGGGTAGTTCATACATATCATCGAGTTTAATACATATCATCAGATTTCATATATATCACTGGATAATTTATACAATTTTTTATTATATACACAATATACAAATTAACAACCAATTTAACAAATACATTCAATAATCAAACAAAATAATGCATTATATTCAATATTCAAACTTTTCAATGCACGGATTCAAACATTTTCACGGAATAATGCATTCATTATTTGTTAAAAACAATTTAAATAGATTGTCGAGCACTAACTTTAAAGTTTTTGTGAAATGAAGAAGTAATTCGACCACAATGGAGAAGATGAGGAAACGGCGACCACAATGTAGAAGATGAGCAAATAGCGGCGGGTGCTTTAGGATTTCTAAAGAAGTGAGGGCGGGTGCTTTAGGATTTCTAAAGAAGTGAGGGAAAATGCGTGTAAAGAACAAAACACGGAGTTAAAAACGATGGTTCTAAGCTAGAACCGTCATTTTTAGCCAAATAACACAGTTACAAAACGACGCCGTTTTGATAAAGATGACAGGTCCAGAGTCAGGCCAGTCGTTTTTTTTTTTTTTGGTGATGTAAAATTGACGGTTCTAGCTTAGAACTGTCATTTTTACCCAGATAAAAACGGTAGGTCCAGCCAGACCCGTCGTCTTTTTTTTTTTTTCCAAGGAGGGATAAAAACGAAAATTCTAGCTTAGAACCGTCGTTTTTATCCAGATAAAGACGACAGTTCCTACAAAGAAACATGTGGCAGCAACGTGGATGCCACATGTTTTAGGTATTTATAGACGACGATTTCTTTATAAACCATCGTCTTTGATTAAATTATAGACGACGGTTTTATTTATAACCGTCGTTGATTTTTTTTATACGACGGCCAATCATCTTTATTATCTGTCAAAGTTAATAACCGTCGTATTAGTGTATCAACGTCGATTTTCTTTGTTAACCGACGTCTATATAAAAATAAGATCGTCGTCGATATCTTATTTTTGTAGTAGTGTATATTGCGAATATATGTATTTAGCTAGGGAACATTGTCCATGTTTAGTTTTCATTGACATTTTATTTTTATGAGATATGATGTTTGCATTTTGTTTTATTTTTTAAGCAATATTAAAATGTAAATGTTGCATATACATATTTTGCTTCTTCTTTTTCCCTAGTAAATATTATATATATATATATATATATTTATAGGTTTAGTTGGGTAGTAACATCACTGAAAGTATATTTTTTGAATTTTTTGGCTATAAAATTTGTTTTCTGCCAATTTATAAAAAGAAAAATATTATATATATATTTTTTACAATTGATTATGATACATATTTTATATTTATTATCTATAATAAAAGCGTGGATGGCTCAAAGAGTAGTTTTGAAAGAAAACTTCTATGGGCGTTTTTTAAGGTTATTTTGGTATTTAACAAAACAATTCTCTCTCATTTTCAGTACTTTTAGGTAGCGAATTATTTTGGTATTTATTATCTTATTTTGAATATTTAAAACCTATATCACATTGTTATCCGTTAACCTATTATATATATATAATTATATATGCCCATGAAAACCCTTCGTGTATATTAATTAATTTATTAAATGTATATTTAACTGTAGCTAATTATGTGGAGGACATTAATTTTTTTTTTGTGTGTGAAGATAATTGAGTATATCACTTATAAATAAACTGTAGCTTATTTGATTAGGACATTGAAAATGAGAGCAAAATTACAGTGCAACTTTTTTATTTAGATTTACTATGAAATTCATTAGTATACAAATGTTACTTCATTCATAATGGAATAAAAAATTTAAAATTTTATAATAAAATCTAGTTGCACGGATTTTTTTTGAAAATGATGCTGGAAATGGAATATGGAGCTAATTTAATGAGTACCTTTGGTCGCAAGATGTTGGGGAGATTCAACGAATTCCATTAAACTGG
Source organism: Ochetophila trinervis (assembly GCA_003254975.1). Classification (NCBI taxonomy): domain Eukaryota; kingdom Viridiplantae; phylum Streptophyta; class Magnoliopsida; order Rosales; family Rhamnaceae; genus Ochetophila; species Ochetophila trinervis. Next base: position 14,838 of record QANX01006105.1, read on the forward strand.
TTACACTATAAGAAAAAATCTTTCATACGACGTATATTAAACGTTGTCCGAAAAGTTTTAGACAACAGTTTAAAATCGTCGTTTAAAGCATCGTCATGGAAAATCTTAAACATCCAAAACGCATAAAATGCATCGTTATTAACATCAACTACAACAGTTTTTTACCGTCGCCTTTATAGCCATACACACGTTAGATCCACGTGGCTGGTCACACATAAGACAACGAACAAAATGCATCGTGGCAGTGAAACAACCATCAAAGACGACGCACAATGTGAGTCATCTATAATATTAATTTTTAAAAATTTCTTTTTTAATATTCATGTGTTATGCTACTCATTCGGCCACTGCTCCACCACCTCTGCCTCCACTTTCATCAATCCGCCCTTCATGCTCAGTCAAATTGAAATCTATCACTTTCAAAAACCTATATCCCCAAGCAATCCGAATTTTGGGTTTTTATAATGTTTTGATCCAAAGTAAACACATCAAAAAGTAGAGAACCAACCAGCTATTTTGCAATGTTCTCATGTCTAGCATGACTAAGGCTGAAACAATTTGCTTCTCTTGAATGCAAATGTACAGAGAATATACACTATCAAATACATAAATAATTAAACCCAAAGTTATTTTACAATCTAAATCCAAAAACAACTGAAAAATACCGATATACGTTAAGAAAAGGAAGATACCAAAATATCAAATCCTGTAAATTTGATTCGCGGCTACATAATTCAAGGACCCACCTGTTCCATCGCACATGAGTTCCTCGCAAGCCGAACAACCTTCGACGACATCATCCACAGCAGAAAACCCACTATCAATTGCCCTCCAAGCAACTCTAACAGCCTCTACAAATGGCCATGTGCTCACTACCAATGGGTAATCGCCATGTGCTCACTACCAACCAATTGAAAGCCCAAAAAGAGGACAAAGAAGCTTACAGATAAAGGGGCGAGATGGTGGGGGAATTTGTCATCGAAAGCAACCCATTGACCGGTAGACCTGTCATTCTAGAGAACTAGGTCTCGACCCAGAAGCTTAAATGGGGTCGGCAAGCCAGGGTCTAACCAGAGAAACCCGTCTTCGACCCAGAAGATTCTGGTCAAACTCGGGGTCGGCAAACCCAGGTCCAAGTTCTCTTGGAGGGACCAGATCCCTCCTCACCCAACTCATCCTCAACGCCATCATCTTCTTCCCATCGTCAATTCTAGTCCGTTTGAGAGGAACCTGGAGCTGGAGATCACTATTCTCAAGGTCCAGCATCACGAGATATTCACTGTAGTAAGAAATGTGATTCCAGGACTTCTTTTACCACCCCTCAGTATTGGCTGCGTTCTCCACCAAGAAGAAAAGGGATCCAGAAACATAAAAAACAAAACAAAAAATGTGTACAGCAAACCCTTGCATTTCACAAAAATTGAATCGTATTTGAAATGTGCGTCATCTATAATATTTACTTTTTTTCTTTAAAAAAAATTTGCATTTTTATTGAGAGATTTTAGACAACGCTCATTGTGCATTGTGTATAGTGTTTAAACGACGGACAATATGATTGTCCGTCGCTAATTCTTGTTATTCACAACGCACATTATTTTAGACGACGTACATTGTGCATCGTGTATAGTGTTTAAATGATAAATAATGTGCGTCGTTAATTATTGTTATTCAGGACGCACGTTGTGTCGTATAAAGTGCCTCAAACGATGTTGTTCTTTGATATACGACAGTCTTGACAGTCGTAATTAATGTGTTTTATGCGACGGAAAAAAACCGTCATCTTGGGTTGCCACGTCGTATCTCCTCGACTACAATTTTGGACACGTAGACTTTAGGCATTTTATATTAATTATATTGACGACGGTTTTTTATTGCACATCGTATTTTTTTAATTTTAAGACGACGTCTTATAAATTGCACGTCGTATTTGTGAAAAAAAAAATTAATAATTATATTAGTTCAAAGTGCATCGTCTTTGATATTTATCACGACGTTAATTTTTAAATACGTCGTAAAAAGTAAATTGACGATAGTTGTAGTATCATTTTTTGTTGGTTAGGGCTCTTAGGGGAACATTGTAAGCTTTTGGTTTTTGGTTAATAAAAATTCTGAGATTATCAAAAAAAAAAACAAAAAAGCGCTCTTAGGGGAACATTGTCAAGCTTGCTTGTTTTTTTCAACAGTCAAATTTTTACTTTATACGGTTCGGCTATTGGGTTGCAGGAGAGGTCACTAAAGAAAAGGAAAAAAATATTATAGGAATATTTATTAGATTAGACTATTTTAAATTTTATCTAATCCTATGTAAAATAATTCATATCAATTCAGTTTAATCATGTTTAATGGCCCTAAAAAGTTGTGGCATCATGTTACTCATGCATCAGATATAAAAAGATGTTTTTGAGAGGAACAGCTATGGGTCAGAGGTTACAGGAAGGCCCTGCGCTGCGTAGACTTGTTAACTTTTGATGTTGATGTTTTCTCATACCTGTTATTGCCAAAATAAATAAATAAATCATTTTCAAACATCAGCATCCATACAGAAATCATTTATGTAGCGTTTTTATTTTTCTTGCGGAAGGGAAATATTATCATATTTAATGAATTTTTAAGTGTAACTGGATTTTAGTGTCAAATTTTAAAAAATATTAGTTTATTATAAATAATATTATTTTATTATAAATAAATACTATTTATAAAAATATTATAATATTATTATATTATCAATTAGTATCATTTATTCCTAACAAAATAATATAGAATAATATTTTTCAAAATTTAATATGAATTTAAGTAAAAAGTTTGCCGTGTTGCTTTGCCTTTAAATCAAAGATAAATTTCAACTCTAATTTTTAAAATTTAATTTAAAATAAATTTAATTTTTAAAATTTATAACAATATATATAATTATTATAGAATATATAATATTTTAAATTAAAAATATAATAATAATTATATATATATATATATCTGGAATATGTATTATCAGCTAAATTAAATTTTAAAAGCTGAAAAACAAGGCCATCTAGATTTCGGTGCCAGAGAGCTCATCATTAATAAAGATCTACTATAGATTTGAGCGAATAAAACAAATAAGAAAAGAGAGAGAACAATAAGAGAGAGAGAGTGGCGGAGCGCAAGGAGAGAGAAATAAGAATGAGGGAGGGACTGCTCTCATGTATATATAACAAAAAGCTGAATCGAAAAATGTCAAAAATAGAGATAGAGGATAATGCTCTTGTATCAAGAACGGTTTTACGAAAACAATTTCACAAATATATATTTTGATTGAGTTTTAATTCTCTTTAAATACTTATTGCAACTAAAAGACCATTAGAAGAAGACATATCCCTATTCAAAATAGTGGAAAGCCAATGTGAGCCATCCTCCAGCGAAACTAAAATAGAACACTTTGTGGCATGTTTGATTGAAAGTTGAGCTAGAACAAACAGAAGCTCCACATATTCTTCCTGGACTTTGCATGTAAAACATCCCATTTACAACTATCTTACGATGCAACAAACTATCAATTACATGGAATAATAACACGGAATGCCCTCCTTACAAAATCTTAAACTTCATTACGCACATGTAACTTCCACAACTTAAAGTGTATTTGACAGTGTTTTTGGAGCTAGCTTCAATAAATACTGTTAAATGTTAATGAAAGAAAAGCACTTAGTCTACATGTTTGCAAAAAAAGTAGAAAGTACTTTTTTTATGAAAAATAATAATAATAAGCACTTGGTATTTTTCCAAATAAGTGATGTAGGCTGAAAAACAAAATCCAATGCATTGATTAATATATCAAAATACTATAAATAACTTTTAAAATGCTTTTTTATTGTATGTAACCAAACATTTACTTCTTCTATTTTTAAGAAATAATTCTTTTATGTAAAAAAGCCCTCCCAAACATGGACTTATATTTAGACTTTTGAGAATGTATATTAATCATTATTGAACTCGTATATTAAAATAAATATAAAGTATAACTAAAAATTCATTGCATTTTTGAAAAATTTATATTTTGCAATATAACTACAAGGCTGTTTTTTGGGTGGTAAAATAAAAGAAATGCTTATCTTAAAAAATAAAAAAATAAAAAGAACAATTCGATGGTCCCGATTCTCAGGACTACGTGGTTTCCTTTCACGAGTCCATATAATATGACAGATTTTATATCAAAGGATGGACATTTCTCAAGTGAACCTCTTTGAGGGTTCATGGAAACTCTTCAAAAAAAATTATTAAAAGTTATTTGATATGAAAAAAATTATTTGATATGCAAAAAATTACTTGATATGGAAAAATTACATGATATGGAAAAAATTATCTGATATATAAAAAATTATTTAATATGGAAAAATTACATGATATAGAAAAAATTACCTGATATGCAAAAAATTACTTGACAAAAAAAAATTTCATGGATGAACCCCTGTTGAATTTTCAAGCGGTTCACCCATATGGATCCTCCAAGGATTGGATAGTTGTAGAACTGTCTGATTTTTGCTCTATATTTTGCAGTAAAATCGTCATAGAGATTAAAGAATAAAATAAATGGGGAAATACAATGCCCGAACAATTTACTTTCTGTTTGACAAAGGACAGAATTGGAAAATTAGAATAATGGCTTCGTGGCAACTGGCAACAAAGCCAAAAGACTGTACGACCACGACAGTCAAATTTGATGAAAGGCGAAGCTGCAGCGGGACCCATCTAATAATTCCGTTGAGTGAATGTAAAGACTACGGGTAGGTGACTAACAAGCTAAAAGGTTAGGTAACGTCATTGGAAAACGTGGCGCTCTGTGGCTTTGCCGACAGTCGTTATCATTGTTAAGTTTGCATGACCCTTTATTTTCAGCCCAGGAAAAGACACCGATTTGACCCAACCCCGCTTGGCTCTTCTGTTCTGTTTTGGCTGTTTCCAATGCCAGATATTATCGCCCATCAAACTGCATACCTACATTTTCAGTTTTACCCCTCCTTTTTCCACTAATTCCCAAAGTTTGCTTCTTCTTCTTTTTCTTTTCTTTTTTTCTTTTTTCTTGTAAATAAAAATCTTGTACTGGGTTTTTGGCTTTTTAAGCAAAATTGAAAACATGCCCAGGATATTCATTGAATCACCCTCCAATGGGTTCCAGCCATTGTAGTCCACCTAGCATCAGAGAATCAGTCAAGGTTGGTCGGTCTGCCTTTGTCATTATGACATGGATATTGTACCAAAATGTGTAAGACGAAATTTAACTATTACAGTTTTTTTTTTTATTCGAATTAGTATTTTTTTTCAAGCCATATGGGATGGATCGAAGAAAAAAAAAAGAACCGATATCCTAAACTTGTTTCATTGACTATGTAAATTGGATTTTTGTTTTTGAAGTTATTTTTAGTAGTATTATATTAATTATGTTATGTTATATTTGTTCTGTAATGTAATATATACAGAATAATATATTATTCTGTATTAATATTATTTAACATTTGGTACTATACTATAATTTTTTGAAAAAAAAATAATTTTAACAAAAAAGTATATAATTAATTTTTATTATTATATATCTAATTTTCTTAAATAATTACATTGCACAAATAGTCAAAATTGATTTTTATTTTCCATTATTATTTATATTATTCATAATAGATTAAATGGATTTTTTAATATTATTTATGTCATTTTTAAAATTAATTAAATTATTTATAATATATTAAATTCAGTTTTGACTATTATTCGTGATAATAATTGTATAAGTTGATGTTATATGATATTAAAATAATTAATAATATTTGAAACTTTTTAATGGTTATTGAAAATTAAACCAAATGAAAATTGAAGAGCATTTGAAGTTGTAACTTAGGATAAGCTTTTAAATTTGTGAATATGAAAATTGAAATTCAAATATTGGTAGCTCTATTTGGACTCAAATGTTTTTTTTCACTGCTATCGTACGAGAGGGAAATAATTTCTAATGACATAAGTCTCTAGTGTAAATTTTTACTATCTTAAAAAGACGTCTGAATTTGACTCATTCACTAAATAACTATTGAATCTATAACTTTACTACATGTAAGTTTTTTTTTATTAAAAAAAATTAAAAATTAAAGAATAAAAAAAAATTGCCCTTTTTTTTTCCTCATGATAGTGTAGTTTTGAAAAAGAAAGCATCCTTATTTTGTTTTTGTTTCCATGTAACAATAATAATTATTATTATTATTATTTTGGTTAGAAAATTTTATCATGGAAAAAGTGATAAGGAGAGAAATTTACAGTGATAGATAAAGAAAGAAAGAAAGAAGAACAAGAAAAAAAGAAGTGTAGAGAGATATAAGATGAATTTTTTATATCTGAAAGGGCGCAGTGGACATAAATTGATTTTTTCATTAGTTTATTATAATCATGGGTATTGTACAAATTTTTCAAAAAGAACTCGAAAATCTACATTATTGATGGGCCTTGGATAATTTTTAAAATTACTTACATGAGTGTCGACCCCTGGGGCCACGTGAACAGATACGCCCATCTTTTTCAAATTTATATTCTGCCTACAATAATTATTTATTAATGAATTATCTATTATACTATTAATTAAAAATTGTGATATCCATCATCATTTTTAGAAAGTTCTACCCGTTTATCAAACGGGATATATATCAGTAATCTGATAAAAGAAAAAAAAAAATCTCTCTAATTTTTTATTTTATTCCTTTTAGATGTTGCACAATTTTGCCTTGTGCTTCTTCCATTTTTTTACGGTTTGCCTGAAGATACCAAAAAATCCCAACTTACCTTTTTCTCTAGTGTTGAACTTGCATGTGTGTGACTTTGTTTTTCGTTGAAAATTAATTCAGCTTTACAATTTTTTTTGTAAAAAATAGTGCATCAAATCTGACTGTGCAAGGATTTTACAGAGGCGATCGGCTCGAAAGTCGAGGAACAGTAATTGTGGATTGAATTATATATTTTAAAAAATATAAACATATTTCTTCACCTAGCCCTAGCGATGGACATCTTTGCAAAAAACTCTAATTTTTATGTGCATCAGTTTATGTGCTTTTGGAACCAAACACAAGTCAATCCTAACTTGTACTATCATTCGCTTTAATCCATGGCACCAAATGTTCCCTAAACGGTTGTCTCAATTTCCTAAAGTTCTAAATACAATTTAAATTGTTTAATTCTAACATTATTATTTCATTATGGAAAGTTTATATTTTCAGCGAACTAATACTATATATAGCAAGTGTACATGGAATATAATAAGTAAAATTTATATGGCATATGCTATACCAAATATATATACCTAATTTTTAATAAATATATATAACTAATTTCAGACATTAATTTTGAAATTCGAGATAGAATTGACGAGACGTAGAATTACTGAAATGTAATAAATATTGTGCAGTATCCTAAAAATAAATATTGTGGAACGTTAGTATTTATATTTTATATTCTAATATTTTTTGTTTCTCTCCACTAATTTATAAATACAACGAGGGATTAGTGGTTGCATGTCTGCCACTGCCAGTGCACCAGTTTGACATTTACTCATCGCCCGTCATCATCTTGTTAGGATATTTTAGGCACTGTCAAGGCAACGATATTCTAACAAACAAACAAAACTATTTTATTTATTTATTTATTTTTAAGAAAATTGACAAGAGTAGAGAATAAGGTGATAAATTAATGTAAATGAGCCATAAAAAAGAAGTACAAAGTTTAGGTTAGAGCTTCGGGGTGGGATTTCATTTATTTGAGTTATTTAAAAACTTACTCTCCTATAAAATAAATAAATAATTAAAGACGACGGAAGAAGAATGAGAAAGAATTGAGGGCATGTTAATTTGGCCGTTCACTTGAAAACTCGTATGTGTTTGGCCAAATACGTTTTTATAAAAAAAAGTATTTGGAAAATTCAACAATTATGCTTTTGATTTTTCATTTTGTTGCAATTTAGCTTTATTTGACTTTTAATTAACAACCGTCTATTATGATTAATATTAAATTATATCAATTTTTAAATTAAAAAATATTACAGTGTAAAATATTAAACTAATTTTAAAATATACATTTTAGTATTTTTTTTTTGAAATTAGTGCAGATCACTTAATTAGAATTTAAATTTTATTAATTTTTAAATTACAAAAAATATTAAAAATACAGATTTTTAAAGGTTAATTATTTTTAAATTTTTAAATTTTATTATCTTAAACATTAATAGAGACAACTATTAAACTTTGTTACTTAAAATATAAAAAGTCTAAGTTATAACAAATAAAAAACTTAGATCCAAAATACTGAGTTAAAAATTTAAAGATCTAAATTCTAAAATTCTAAAAATCAAAAGCATCAAAGAAGAATTATCTCTTTAAAGAATAATAAAGATGTTTTCAAGTGTTTTCAAAATTACTTTATAATTACAGCTTATTTCTCCTTAAATCACCATCTTAATAATTCAGGGGGACCCATTTCTTTTCCTGAAATGATCATCTGACATGTTTTTTCACACGTGTGTATATAAAGCTATGGGTACGTATACAGACTGTCTGAGAGAATTAAGACGAGAGTCTGAATTATTCCAAGATGATAAATGATCGTGTTAACATTTTCAATTTGAAAGGACTACTGTAGGCTTTTCTCTGCTACATTTCAAAAAAATTGATAGAGATACAGAATTGATTGACAGAGTTGTATAAGAAGTCAAATACTTTCTGACCCACCTATAACTTCAAAATTATTATTCATCACATTTTTAACAAGACTATTTGAATATTAAGCGAAGTAAAAAATAAAAATGTCAGATGTCAGCACTCTCAGTACTTTCTGAAAATCGAATGTATCACTCATATGAATGTATTAACTCACATATAAACTCTACATACATGTGAAAGATATTTCCAACATTTCAGTAGTATTTGAATTTTTTTCATATTATATAACATTTCCATGTGCTGTGCATAAGTGGCTAGACGCCCGTTAGTGTAGTGTGATTATTTATATATACATTATTACATCACTGAGACGTGACATTGCATTGCTGCGCAAACGTAAATGAAGGTCGATTTATGTGTGTAATTCAATGAGCTCCTCTCCTCCCCAGTTTGATGTGGCGGGTGGGTATATGTGGCCCCCGCATGATACAATACATAGCAATGCTATTTTGTGTGTATCATACTCTGTCAACGCATTTATCAATTATAAATATGTATACATCACACATTATTAACCTTTTCAACCAAAAAAAAAAATTATTACAATTAGATTATTTATTGAGCTCATAAGAATTGAAAATGAAAAAATATAAATATCTTTATTGACATGTTTGGTTATTATATTGAAATAGATTCAATGTTTAACCTTTATAAATATTTTTTTTTCCTTTCCAAAAATATCAAATTTGAAAAAAATTAATTCAAAGTCAAATTTTATAATTATTTATGAATTTATAGCATAGAATAATCAATTTAGATGTAAATATATTTTAAATATGGTAAAGATATATACATATATATATATATATATTTATATGTGAAATGAATGAATACCAATTCTGAGCTTTTTAAAAGGGTTATTCATTGAAATGGGAGAATAAATATTTCTATGGAATATATATATATTTTTAAATTTTCAAATATATCAAATATAGGAAATAGTTAATTTTATTGAATATTTATTATGCATACCAAACGTTAAAAATTAAAGAATTTTAATTATTATTTTTATTGTAAAATAATTTAGACAAAGTAAAGAGGAAATTTAAATGGAAAAATTAACATGAAATATGGAGTTTTATTTGAATTTTATTATTTGTCACCAATGATAATTATTACCGATAAAACCCTAATTTATATAGTAAATTTTAATTAAAAATATTTTATTTAATTTGATTTATAATATTAAAATTTTAATAAAAAAATAAAACAATTTAATAATTACAACTTAAAATACTATATATCATATAGATTTTTTGATGATTCATTATTTTTTTTTATTACTCAGTTTTGGATTAAACGACGGTGGAATTATGAAATAAAAAAATGGGTTAAAACTAAGTAGAAAATTTTCATAAAATAAAAAACTAAAAGAAAAATAGGGAAGAAAAATATTTTCTTTTGTGTTTTTTTCCAACAACCAAACAAGAGAAAAAAATTGATAAGAAAATCCTTTTTTTTTTTCCCTTCTACGTTTCCTTATCTAAAGAAAACATATTTTCTTTGGTGCCCCCCCCCCC
>QANX01006105.1:25882-50016 GCA_003254975.1 Ochetophila trinervis
AAAAAAAAAAAAAAAAACAAACTCAAACAACGAAATTTAAACCTTGTTGATTCTAATAAATGTCAAAAAGTGCAGGATAAAAAAGTATAAACTTTTAAAATTTTATTAATTGAAAGTTGTTATTCAAATACGCAAAGAAACACTTAAATAATAGTAAAAAGTAAATGAAACCCCCAAAAAATGCAAACTAGACGCAACTAACAACGTCAGTGCCTAGGTTATAAAAATGGACGCCTAGGCGCCAAAGCTGCTGTCTGGTGGGCGCTTAGGCACCAGAAATAAATTTAAATACCAACAAATAACACTCTATATACCAAATCTATAGATAAATGCATCGAATCAAATACATCATTCTTTTTGCCACATCATACTTGTTATATACTTAAAATATCTTTGGTTCATAAAAATTTCTTGTTCTTTGTGGAATTAAAGTTGATGGGTTTGACGGTCTCAAACTAATTGTCAACCGCAGCAAAACATATTTAAGATTAAATGGCTTAATTAATAATTTGTTAACCCTTCTTCTGGATCAATAAGAGATACAACTCTCTAGAGAATTGACGGGCTGATGATTTCAAGTTCAACTCAGTTTTTTTTTTTTTTTTGGGAGGGTTGGGGAATAAGTGGAATAAATCAGTCAATTTAAAAATGATAGAGTTGGTTAATTAGTCCATAATTAACAAGTAATTGAACAAGCTCTTTAACTGAATTTTTATTTTTATTTAAAAAAATTATTTCATTAATATATTGTATTTAAAATCTAATTCAAAATAGATTTATAAGTTCTGTATATTCCAAAATACACATATTACACTGTAAATATTCAATTATTCTGACAATATCAAAGTATTAAAAAGCAATAATACTTTTATTATACTAAAATAATAATTAGTTTAAAATTAAGTTGGTTTTAAAAAAAAATTAAATCTTTCTCTTTCTCTTTCTCTCTCCTTCACTGCTTCTTCTTCTTTTTATTTTTATTTTTTTTCTACTTCTCACAGCTCGTCTCTCCTCTCCAAATTTCTTTTATCTTTCTCTCTGAAACATTCATTTGACAAAACCATCATCATTAGCTTAAAACCCATGTGAGCTCTTTATCATATTTTTTTTCTCTACAATTTTGTTCACATCTATTTTATTTTCTTTATTAAAAAAAATAAATTACAAGACTGTAAAAATTAAAAAAGCAAATAAATTATTGACTTCTTTTTGCTTTTGAATTAAAAAGGCAAACAAATTCTTGGCTTCTTTTTTTTTTTTCCTTCTCTCACAATTCTTTTTTCTCTTCACTGCAACAAATTACCCTTCTAACGATGCACAAAAAAAATCATCCAGAAAGCTTTAAAAGATAGTTTGAAATCGTCGTGAAAAATTCCTAATATATACGACAAACAAAAATCGTCGTCTTTAGTATCAAACACGTCGGTCATTGAGCGTCGCTTTTATAACCACAACACACCAGATCCACGTGGCTAATTCAGACATAAGATGACAGACAAAAACCGTCGTTCTTTTGTCTGACATGGCACCTTCGACGACGGTCAAAATGCGTCGCAATTGGCCAGATCAATGACGACACACAATGTGGGTCGTCTATTCCCTATAAAGGACGGCGGCCTGACCCCGGGGGCCTTTAATGAACCGGCTACCACAACAGGACCGTCCGCAACCTGGACCCCACCTCGGATGTCCGAATCCTTTCTTGCATCAGCCCACAGCCGATGCCACCAGCCTTTCCGGCCTCCTCTGCCTTTCCAACCCCACCAAGCAGTCTCCCATCTTCACCTACGCCCTCCAGCTTGTGGAGCTCATCGGCCACGCCTCTGCATATAAAACATATAATACTCTAAATATAAAACATGAATAAACATATAAAAAACCGATCAAAATCACCACAATGATACTCTAAATATGTATAAATTTTGAAAAAAAAATAATTAAAATCAACAATAAAAAAGCACCTAATGAATCTAAAACTCAAAGAATCACTTATATTTAGCAAAATAAAACTATTTTAGCTTGTTTTTGAGAGAAATAGCGAAGAAATTGACTTGGGTCCAAGAGAAAACACTTGGGCACCATTGTGGGATGTTTTTGGACTTGAAGAGATTGAAGAAGAAAGGGAATAAAAAACCCAATAAACCCATGCAAAACGGCATCGTTTGAACTGAAATAGTTCATTTACGGCGTCGTTTTGGGTTATAAAGGGTTTAGACGACCCATATTATGCGTCGTCGTTTAGGTAATCACGACGCACAAAGTGCGTCATGTAAAGTTTTAGATGAGTCATTTAAGACACACTTAGTGCGTCGCGTAAAATAAAAAGACGACATTAATAAAAAAAATTTGAAAAGATGACACACATTATGCATCGACCATATATCCTACATATATTATATATAATAAAATAATATAAAATGAAATAATAATAATATTTTATATATAATAAAATTGAGCATCGACATGTGAGTCGTCTTTGGTGATTATTTACAACACATTGTGTGCGTCGTTTTTGGCACTTTAAATGGTTCCCTTTTTTTAATGACGACGGTCTTGACCGTCATATTTTATGATTTTAGATGACGTTGAAAAACCGTCGTCTTAAGTGGCCACATCGGCGCCACGTAGATTTTACATATCTTATATTGCGACGGTTTTTTATTGTGCGTCGTAATTATTTAATTTTAAGACGGCGTTTTACCATTTGGATGTCGTATTTGTTTAAAAAAAATTTAATAAATATATATTAGTTCACAATGCATCGTCTTTGATATTCTATACGACGTTTATCATGAAATTCATCGTAAATGTTAATTTGACGATCGTCGTCTAATCAATATTTTTCTTATAGTGCTTTCTCTTTTTCTCTCCCTCCTCTCCATATTTCTTTCTCTCATCTCATCTATTTCTTCCTTCTTTCTCCTTTCATTATTTCTTTGCATAAACTTGAATTTCAATTTTAGCATATATCCATCATGTTACCCTGTTGCAACCCAATATCCAACCATGTTGTATACCCATAGGGAGACTTAAGCAGTTGTTTGTATAAGAACAAATGCAGAATTCTTATTATTGAACCGCTTCTTATGCAACAACCAAAAAAAAAAGAAAAAATTAATATTAGTGTGTTTATTAAACAAAAAAGAAAAANAAAAAAAAAAAAAAAAAAAAAAAACACTACGTGACTAAGAAAAATATTGATTAGACGACGATTGTCAAATTAGCATTTACGATGAATTTCATGAGAAAGCTGACCTCATCCGCCTTCCAACCCCACCAAGCAGTCTCCCATCTTCACCTACGCCCTCCACCTTGTGGAGCTCGTCAACCACGCCTCTGCATATAAAACATATAATACTCTAAATATAAAACATGAACAAACATATAAAAAACTGATCAAAATCACTACAAAACAATATAATATGCATCCAAAAATCACCACAATAATACTCTAAATATGTATAAATTCTGAAAAAAAAAAATTAAAATCAACAATAAAAAAACATCTAATGAATCGAAAACTTAAAAAATCACTTACATTTAGCAAAATAACATAATTTAAGCTTTTTTTGAGACAAATTGTAAAGAAATCGGCTTGGGTTGACGCACAACGTGCGTCGTCTTTGGTGATTATTTATGACGCATTGTGTGCGTCGTTTTTGGCACTTTAAACGGTGTTGTTTTTTTAATGACAACGATCTTGACCATTGTATTTTATGATTTTAGACGACGTTGAAAAACTATTGTCTTAAACTATTGAAAAATATATATTAGTTCAAAGGTGCGTCGTCTTTGATATTTAATACGACGTTTATTATGAAATTTGTCAGAAATACTAATTTGATTAATCATCGTCTAATTAGTATTTTTTTATAGTAAAATGCATTTCTGTGCAGAGGAGAGAAGAAAAAGAAAATAAATAAAAGGAAGAGAGAGAGAGAAAAAAAAAATTTGGTAAAGAAGCGAGAAGGAGAGAGAGAGAGAGAAAAAGTAAACAAATTTAAAAGAAAGTGAGCGAGAAGGAGGGAAGAAAAAAAGAAAAAATGAAAGAGAAAAAAATAGAGAAGAGATAAAAAGAGAGAGAGAAAAAAAAATAGATATGAGGGATAGGAAAAAAATAACCCAGTTAGTTCACAGACTTTATATTTTTTTACCATCAAGATTAACAAATTTTAAAGAAAAAGTACTTCTAAAATTTTTAAAATCTAAAAGTTTTATTTAAAATTATATTAAAATATAAAGAGTATAAATAAAATTATCCTTTATTTAAAATATAATATAAAAGCAAGTTGCCGGCAGTCCCAAATTGGCCGGCATGCTTAATTCGATGATATAATTAAAAAAAAAAAAGTGCTACAGTTAAACAATAGATGTATTTGCCGGAACAATTTAATGGTTATATCGAACTCTTTTATACGAGAGGTTCTCCATTCAAAGCTCTGTTAAACAAAAAGAAAAAAAGAAGTTAAAACAAAAAATTAATCATTCTAATCGCTCTTTTCATTAAGATATAGAAAAGTTAATCTTTTTTTACCAAAAAAAGAAAAAAAAAAAAGGTTCATCTTTATAGGATTTTAAAGTATAATAAGGGGCAATGATATATATGCTTGGCAGCAAGGATATCGAATCTCGCTAACTTCCTTAGTAATAAAATTATGCCTGGGCGACAGAAATTTGAATTGAAAAATATAAAGTTGCATCTTAGAGTAGTTCAGTAATAAGAATCAACTGAATTTTTATATATAAGTATGGAAGTTAAAATTTAAATCTTAATAATTTTATTTAAATTTAAATATTTTACTCCGCTACTACTGTATAAAAATAAAAAAAATTTCAGTAATATAAATTTTCAGCATAAACTCCCAACTGAATTAAAAAGAATTATAAATTTTACTTATTCACGGTATAATTTTTGTGTCTGTGATTCTGTTTAGCAGTTGATATTTTAAAATATATATGTATAAAGTAATATATATATAAAGTAATATTATATTAATAAATTTATGGATTGATCTGACCTATGATGTAATTGCTTCCGTCAAAATACTTGTAGTTAACAATAATAACAATTGTCGGATTTACCATAAAAGTATAAACAGTTGTCGGGCTGAATGATTCTTGTAGCTAGTGATTTGACCTATTAATTTAAGCATATGAAAATGGAAAATGCTATGATAATGACAGCTTTAATATATAATATTTTGGAGTACAAACTATTTTGTCCCTTTTGCCCTTAAAGTAAGAGACAAGAAGGTTTTATTAAAAAAAAAAAAAAAAAGAGTTAAGAAGGTTTCCTGGGCCAAAAACTACGTGACTAACGTTGGCTGCGGTCTTTGAGCAAAAAAAAAACGTTGGCTGCGGTCAGTGATACATAACCATTTTATATATATATATAATTAATATTTGTTGACTGTTAATTTTTTTGGATTGTCCTAATTAACAAAACAAAAATGTAATTGCACTACTTTTAAGGGTAGTTAATTTGTTGGGTTTTATCCAAAAAATAAAAAGTAGTTGGGTTTCATTTTGCAATTTAATTATTCAGGCACTTCAATTAAAATTTGGTTGCTATGTTCCCTTTCTGGCAGATGTGTTTGGCATTGTCCCTTTGAGCCTGAATGAGTGGTTATTGGACATTTTGATGTCAGCACCTGTTATAATGATCGATGAGGTTCTTAAATTTGTGGGACGGAAACGAAGGAGAGGAAAGGAAGAAGATGGCATGGTAATAAACCTCAGATGTTATCATCAACGTGGAAAGAATTTCAACCCGGCCTCTATAGATTGAGGAATTCATACTGTTTGTTTATTAGAATTCTTTGGAACATTTATGATTCTGTAAAACAAAAATTGTTTTATATTAGAAGGAAAGTACTTGTATCTAAAAAAAAATTAAAATTAGGCTTTGTTCAAATTCCAAACTGCATAGCGTTTGAGACATGGCACAAAATGCAATTTATACGCCGCCATCTTGCTTTGTTATTTAGTAGGTTGTGGCAGAACAACAACTATTCCTGTAATTAAATTAACTTCCGATGTGTTTTTTTATTCGATATTTATTAATTAAGATGAAAAAGAAAAAACCTTTCTACATACTCATGCCGTGACTGTGCAGAACAAAGAAGAATAAACCAAAAAGGAAATTGACAATTATGACATAAAGAAACAAAACGAAATACAAAGATAAAAGGGAAAAATAAAAATTAAAGAAAGCAACACATAACGGAAAACGACAAAGATCTATAGAAAAATAATAATTAAAAAAAGAGAGAAAGGGAAAGGGGACCTCTTGTAGCACCAAAAAGGATGATAGCAATGGAAATGGGGGAATCAATTTCTGGTACCCAAAAATCTAAAGAGGCGGAGAAACCGCGTACAATAAAGAGGGATGGAAGTGGGTTATTGAGGCAAAAAATAAAAAATCAAAGCAAAAATATATGATCCTATCATACTCTTTTTGTGTTTGGATCCCAGTCCCACATTAGGAAATCAAACAAGATTCACTACTCTTAAAAGTTACAAGATTCACTACTCTTAAAAGTGTTTTTCTTCACATTTCTCCATTGTTTAATTCTGTTGTATTGTTATTATTTTCCTTTTATGGTAGTGAAAGTGGAGCTTCTCATGATGTGAAAGTGGGAATAATGTCTACAAAGAAAACGCATGTGTTCACCAAAAGAAAAAAAATAAAATTGAGAAATTATGGATTTTCTTTGTTTTATAGTTTTATCGTTTTTTGCCCGTTATGATGATAGATTTGTTCGAATTTAGTACTCTTTGAGAAATTTGATGACTTGTTCAAGGGTTTTTTAAGAATTTTTTTAATGATTTGTTGGGAATTAAAAAGAAAATAGAGAAGAAAATAATATAAAATGCTAATGGTGTTGTTTTTCGGAGAAGATAAAATTAAAAAGGGGGAGAGTTTAGATTTTAAAAATATATTTTATTAAATATTTAAAATAATATATAATAATATAAATCTAATTATATATATATATATATATATACAATTATTAAAAAGTAAAATGGATAGAGGAGAGAGTAGAGAGGAAAGAGATGAGAGACGTGAAATAAATGAAAATTATACTTCTGTCTTGTTAAAAATTTAACAGATTTATGCTACCATTAAGAGTGTATTGTTGAAATTATTTGGGTGTTTATAAAATTTTATTTATATATATATATATATTTCCTTATAATTATTTAAATCCTGCAAGTTGTCTTATCCAAGAGAAGAAAAAAAAATGATTAATAAAAAAGAAAAAAAAAAAAAAGTTTCTAGTTTGTCTCTTGCGTTATTTTTGTTTTTTGGTGAAAAAAATTGCATTGATGCACAAAAAGCCTCTAAAAAAGAGGATACAAACAGAGGACTACTTGCCCCCCAAATCAATCAGCAAGATCTCCTTAATGTCAAACGGGGGAGGAAAATTGCTGTGGTCATGAAAAACAAAAGACAAATTGTTCTTAAAAGCAAAATTACAAATGAAATCTGCTGCCTTATTTGTATCTCTACTGTTCCAATTAAACAACCAGTTGAAATCCTTCCTTCTATCTCTAATCTTCAGTAAATTGATTTTTGTGTCCCATCCCGTAGGATTTGCTTCAAAATTTATAGCTTTGATCACTCCTAATGCATCTGAAGACCAGATCACATTGTTCCAGCTTTGTTCCAAAACAATTTCAGACTCCCATTCTATGGCCATCAGTTCCGCCTCTTGGGGATTTTCACAGCTCACCATCTTAGAAGCCATAATTAACATTTTACCTCTGAGCAATCAAACCCAGAGCAGATTTCCTCTGCTTGCAAGGTACATCCTTATTCACTTTTTTCCAACCATCGGGGGGAGGAGTCCAAATTTCAGTCAGAGTAGTGCTCCTATCTCCCCTACCCTGATTATCTTGAATGAGAGGTCTCCCTTGAGCCTCCGCCAGTTCGTCGACTAAATATTTGAATTTTGGCACCAACGTTTCCATCTTTTCCAGTTTGCCAAAGATAAAAAAAAAATTTCTATAATTCCAATAACAATAGAGAATGGTACATAAAAAGGCAGAAGCCAAGCCATCTTCCATTCTCTGCATCTTCGGTCTCGAATTGGGATCAATACACCATTGGATTGTCTCTTCCACGTTTTGGTTATTAGTTTTACAGTCAACTTAATATGTGTTTAACTTTTGTATTTTCTTGGGTAAACTCATCTTAATATATTGGATAAATTAACAATACATAGAATGGTGACTGTAGGCCCTTAAGGAAGTACATATACAACGGTAATCACTTTTTCTTTTTCTTTTTTGGAAATACATATATGGTGATCATTGAAAAAGGGGAAAAAAAAATACATATATAATCTAGTGAATGTTATGTATGTAAGATTCACACATGCGCATTAATGTTAATTATTGTATTCTTTTCTCATTGATATATTTGTTAATCAACCACCAAAGAATCTACTGATTTTCTAACGCAAGTTGACATTCATGATGATGATTTCATGATTTATTCATATATATATATATATATAAATAAGAAATTGCTACTCGATATATCCACACTATTAATAATTGTTTGAATTAAGATGATTCTAATAATTAGCATATACTTAATTATGTATCTTGCCACAAATTAATTGAAATATCTATACAGGCATGTCACTGAGAGCGAGTCATGAGCAAGAAGAGAGGAGAGAGGACGACAACTCCCTCTCAATTAGAAGTTTTTTATAGTTGAGTTTTTCAAAAAAAATAATTATTAAAAAATTAATAGTTATTTTTTAAATGTAGTTTTAACTTCTAATTGATCTTTTGATAAATATTATTTCAAAAGTGCTTTTAATTCATCATTTATTATATATAAATTATTTAACTAATAATTTTTGGATATAATAGAAATTGTAATATAATAATAAAGGCAAAATTGGTAGTAAAAAAAATATTTAATGTTCTATTTAGCTTTNGTTTAAAAAAAAAAAAATCGGATGGAACTAAAGTTCATCTCTATTATTAAATCACCCCATGGGTGTTGGATTTCTGTAAATCTTTAATTAAATATAGTATAGAAACTATAAGAGGTTTGAGTTCAAGTCAAATATTTGAAATTGACTAAATTAACTAAATTTCAAATTAAGTACATAACTGAATCAAGATCAAATAAAAATAGCCATGTTGAAATGACATATGCAATCAATAGAATTCAATTGCAGATCTATAAATTGAACTCGAACAGATTGATTTCGACTTGCTCAATTGATTCAAAATATTACGAGTTAATTTCAATATATCAAGGCTTACAAGTTTAGATGAAATTAATTAAGGTCTCTAACAAGTGAAAATTTTAATAAATTGCTTCCAAAATTAATCTTCTTATAAGCTATCAACTAAATATTTTCATATGAAATAAATACAAACTATTTTTCATGCATATTCCAAGAAAAAAAAAATTAAAAAAGTGCTAGAATCTAGATGTCATTACAGCACCCCAAAAATGTCTCTGTGAAGTCATTGTCATGTGAATTTAATTTATTTAAACTTTATAATTTACAGTTTACCATGTCGTTTTATATGTTTATGATTTTTATTTTATTATTATTATTATTATTTTGGTAATACTGATTGGTCTTTATGATATTGTTTGACATAGAGAATCTCTTTGGATTTTAGCTCGCTTCCTGTAGATTTGTCTGGACTATGGAGGAGACGGAATGATCGGGTAGCTGAAAGAGCTGCACAGAGAAATTCCCTCCTAATTGGGATTTGGGACTTTTGTTTTGCATGTTCCAAATATTACTTGTACAGCTACAACTCATTTTGGATATTACCCCAGAAAAAAAAAAAAAAAATTCCATTTTTGATAGATTACCCTAATTTGGATTTTTTCAATGTATTTATTATTATTTTAGTTTTATTAATATACAACCAGGTATGAACTTTCTAGCAAGTGGATGAATTACATTCTTAACATCACAAATTCAAAAAAAAATAGACACAACCAAAAAGAAAAAAAATAAAAAAATCAGGTATGAATATTTTATTCACCAAACAAACAAAAGAAGAAAGCATATTTTCTTAGATTTTATGATTTGTTTCCGAAGAGACACTTTAAAGGCAGAGTCAATGTTTTTTCTGTTAATTACAATTAACATTCAATGCATTTTTTTTACTGTATTTTATATCTTCTCTTTGTGGTTTATTAATGTTTTGGTCCATTTGCTAGCAATAAACAGTTTTAGCGCGGCAAGCGGCCAAAGTTCAATCAGATTAAAGTGAAGTAGAAAGACTCCATCTAATAATAATAAAATCATGATTATACCATATATAAAAATAAAAAAATAAAAAAAAAACATAGTTCATGATCATAGTTAATAAAAGCGTCCCAATTCTGCAAGAATAAAATTAAACCACGGCAGGTGTAGTCCAGTAGTAAGAGTCAGCCGACCCTTCACATCTACGAGTACGGGAATTGAAGTTCGAGTCTTGGTAGCCCCATTTGGACTCAAGTGCTCTTCTCCACTGCTACCGCACAAGGAAAAATGAGATTTTAGTAACACAGGCTCCCATCGTGGATTTTTATTGGGTTAAAAAAATGCATTGGTCAGTCCACTCACTAAATATCTCCTGGACCTATGAATCCGTTACATATAGGTCCTTTTCTATTCAAAAAAAAAAAAAATTAAACCACGGCATTGCCGTAGAAAAATTCCAAGACAGATGGCACATGATATATGCATACTTATTAAAGCACCAATTCTTGATCTGTTTTGTAATTGCCTAATTGGTGCAGGTGTGGCCCTTGTGCTGCTTCTTAGATGTTTCCTATTGTTGTTGTTGTGATTCTTTGTTTTTTATTTTTTCTTTTTATGGATTCCTTTGGAAAAAGATGTACTTTATGTTCGGCCAAGCACATACCGGAAACACTGGATTGTTTTTTTATTTTTATTTTTTTTATCTTTTTATCTTTTTATCTTTGCTTTATTCTCAAGAAGTCCAAGTAAATTATTCTTCCCGTGATTTTTTGTTTTTTTTTAAAAAAAACATTGAGAATGGGGAATCCAATTCATCAAGATTATTATCCCAAAAAAAACAGTGTTCAACTTGTATCCAAGAAGACTTGAAAGTATTATTAGAAAATGGAAAATAATGGGAAAAGAAAAGAAACACAGACAGAATATTCCGAACAGGGAAAATATAGTTTAATACATTTATTTAATTTGTACTCCTAAAAAACCAAAGTCTGCTAAACTTTTGTATTAATTTGTAAGGTTTTTGGCAAAGTGGTCTCTTAAATTTTATGCAGATTTTTAATTTGCTATATGTATTTCATATTTAACATTTATAAATTTTTTAACAGCATCAATTTTAGCATTTAATACTATTAATTTTTCTCTTTTAAAAAGTAAAATTAATATTTTATTATCATTATATTCTTAATTATTAAAAAATAATACTGTAAAATATTTATTTTACTTTTTAAATTATAAAAAATTGCAAAGCATATGCATTGCACATTACATGTAACAGATGAAATTAACGATATTAAAAACTTAAAGTGATACTGCCAAAGTTTATTAAATTTAGAAATCATAAATACTAAAATTTGAAATATAAATAAGAATTTATAAATCCACACCAAATTTAAAAAACAACGTTGCTAAAAATTCTAATTTTTATAAAATTAACTGTCACTTTATTGGTATGAAACTGGTGCACTTTCTTATAATGTTATTGATGCGGAACTCCAAGATTAAAGAATCCGAAACCCCAAACACACAAGAAATATTGAACAATAATTGGAAAACAAGAACCCGCCCTACCAAACCCTTAGATAACTTGTATCTAAAAACGTGGATTAGAAGGCTAGGGAAAGAGAAGAATAATCGCCACAAAGTATTTCTACTTTGATAAGATAATTCAACTCCTAATGCAACAAGAAGAAGAAATTGATTCTTCACCTTGCAAGAACACTCCTGGGAGCAATAGGAAAATTAATTCTCTCAATTGATTAAAAACTCAAATATGTCTTACAAAAGAAATTGATCCCCCTTTATATAAGGACTAGGGTTAGATCAAGAATCAATCTAAACCATAAAGTAATTAGGAAACTAATCCTAAGAAAATTAAGAAAGTAATCCTAAGGAAATTAGGAAGGTAATCCTAAGGCTAAAAACTAACCCTAAATAAAAATAATCCGAAAATAGAAATAATTACAAAACTGCCATTATAATCCGAAAATAGCTAAATTACGAAATTGCCATTCTAAGTTGTTTATTTTTAAAATGATGTCGTTTCATCTCCGCAACTCCCGAGCATCATTACGACTTTCATCCCTTGGTTGGACAAGATGCTTAAATCATCATTAGGCCTCGGAAAAGTGTTCAAATCATTTGGAAACTTGAATCGATCTTCATTCATAATTCTTTTCACAAATCCAAGCATTCCTTCTTTTATTTTCTTAGCTCGAGAACGCGTCACTGGTCCACTTGGCAACGTAATGTCCTTATCACGAACATCCATGCTAGAAAAGCGCTCGATGCCCACATCAGTTGTTTAATGAAAAATGCACTTTCTTGTAATACCAACCATGAAATCATTGTATGAGATATTTTCTTGCATTTTAATTATGTGATGTGTTTGTTCCCACAACAGAACAGAGTAATGGGCTTCCCATCCATTCTAAAAGACTAACCTCTCCTTCCCAATATTAATTGATTGCTTAATTCTCTATTCACCATAAATAAATATAAGAATTTTGTAATTTTTGCTTTAATTCCGTCTAAAGCATGCTATTGTCACAAAGACGAACACACATTGGACAAAAATACCAATACAATAATAATCAATCATCTGCTTGGATATTACCGAGACGTGCGAAAATCAAGAAGTTTTATTTGTTTTGCTCAGTCAAAGTTTATAATTCTTTTACAACCTTTTTTTTGATACTGCTATTAATTCTTTTACAACCTAAAGTTGAAAACAAAGCCATGTAAACTGTGTAACAAATAATAATATATATTATCTAAATTGTGAAAACTTTTTCTCCTAATGAAGTATCTCATGTGGAATCAATTACCTAAATGAACTTAAATTTCAAATGTACAAAGTCAAGTTTGGTAACTGGTCGCGTAAAATTTTATTTCTAAGTTTGACTGGAACAGCCACATGCAGATGCACATATAGCATGTGCAACCTAGAAAGCATGGTTAACCTCATCATGTGACCTCTGCCATGTTTAATAGACTGAGCTGCTTTTTAAGACAATTAAGCAAAAGGCAAGTTATAATTCTGCAAAAATTGTCAAAACCCTGACGAAATACTTATATATATACTAACTTCTTTATAATACCAAGTCCTTTCCAAACCCTGTTCACGTGTATCAATAATAATACCCACCAAACTTCAACAATTATTTGCTCATGCAATTATTTTTCCTTTCTTTTTCTTCTTCAAATCCCACGTCTTCTTAATTATCAAAAAAACCCTTGTCTTCTTTCAGCCAATCCAAACTTCAATACATCCACACAGCTTCAAAACTGAGTTAAATGGATATTGTTCCTTGGAAATTCTTCATATATATATATATATACAACTGATCTTCTTCTTTTTTTGATAATTACAACTGATCTTTAGAAGCAGCTGAAATGATGTTTTTATTTTTGTATTTTTTTTTCCTTATGGATCTGTTATTATGGGACAAAATAACAAGAATGACCCCATTCTCGGCCCTTTTAGATAGCCACTAGACAAAATACTTTGGAAACTTTTAATTGTTTGGTCCATGAAGGAAGAAAATTTGGGATACTAGCTATACACTTTCTTGAGTGTCTCTAAATCTCGTAGGCCTCCATATGCAGAATATTGTTTCCTCTTAACTTTTTTTTCTCATTGATGTTGGTTGGATTGTTTGTATATGACTGGAAACTATTACATGGGTTTTATGATTAAAGGAGCTTTTGTTATAAGCTATAATTAAAATAGCATGATAGAATTAGATCTTTTTATTTAACATTATTAAAAGGGTGTACTATTTTTAGTGGGAATAAATAAATAAGGTGGGAGACAGAGTTGTTTGTCGTTCAGCTAAAGTGATATATCTATATATATATATATTGACACACACAGACATACGTAATAATCTTCTTAATGACCATAATTATCCTAAATCTTTCTCAATTAAATGAAATGTCTAATCATCTATGACAAAACGTGCCAGGAAATAAAGCTATTTAATATTTTCACAAACACCATCAAATGAACTATAGAAAAAAAGATATATATATATATGTATATGTATATATATATTTATAATGCTTTTCCAATGGAACTATAGTAAGAGAGGAATTGATTTATCTTCATTTCCAAGACAAAAAGCTTTTGCATCTACAATTTATGCATAGCTGCTCCTACATGAGGAGGGGATAATTTATATGATGTTCCATGAGACATTAAAGGTCGTTTACTGTTTACCTATTACTGTTGTTGTTGTTGTTGTTGTTGATGTTGGGTCGCAGCAATGTTGATAGGATTTCAGAAAACTGAGGGCGCTTTGATGGGCAATTATTCCAGCACTTAGTCATCAAAGATTTCAGCATTTGGGGACAGTCTTTTGGTATATCAGGTCTAAGGCCACAAGCAGCTATACCAACTGCTGCTTGTACTGGTGAAAATGCAGAATAGGCTGCCTCACCGGTCACCATCTCCCACATAACCATCCCGAAACTATATACATTACTCATCCATGTCTCGGTTACACACTCTGGATCACCAGCAATAATCTGTTCTCACCAAATACAAATTGAAGAAGGAGAATAATTAATTTTACATTTATTACCTCAATTACTCAGATCAGGAATACAGGAAAAAGAACAAACTTCAAAAGTAAAAGATGAAACTTTTAGGTACGGGTGGAAAAGAAACAGACCAGAGGTCACAAAAGACATATTTTGGTCATTGTTAGGGTTATTGGTTTCCCAAATAGATAAATAAAAATGGAACTGAAAACGACAAAAGATGGTTAAAGTGCCAAGAGAGAAAAATATTGGGTAAAGGTGCAAGATATCTTTCACCTGCATCTTGCTCACCTATTTTCAAGATAGAACCAAGAGCATCTAAAAATGGGGCATTCATATTCACCAAAAAAAAAACACATGGGGCATTTGAAAAGAGTTCATCATGAATTATGCAAACTCAAAATGATTATCAGGTAGCTAAAGGTGTTAGGTATATTCATGGACAGAGAATATAATACTAAAACTCACAAAAAGCCCCTACTTGCCTTTTTGTAGGCTCCACAAACAGTACCCATGTAATTTGTTGAAAATACCACTACCACAGGGTAGCGGTGAAGATGATTTGTTTAGTGGAATACATAAGAGTGCTTAAATAAAGGTAAACACCAGATTGGAATGTAAAGTATTAGCAATTATGAATACATGTTCTGCATGCTGGAACAATTATGTCAGGATAAGTGACATAAAGTCCCTTTTAGTGGAAATGGTTGGACTATGAGAACTTTACCTGGATTCATTGAATCCAGATTACATCCTTGGATGCATAATGAAAAAAATAATTAAGAAATTGTCATAATAATAAATAATACGAGTCTTGGATGCTGGTAAGGTTTATACAATGTGGATCATAAGAAAATCAGTGCAAAGAGACTCAAATTCTAATAAATAGCTAAAAGAGGGAAAGAATCGCTTACATGCTCAAGCTTTGCCAAGCAACTATATATATAATGTAATATTAACTAATAAGTATTATTTAAATATACCAGTATTGTTCGATTTCTATGCACAGGGTACCAGTGCTTATTATCTGCAGAACTAATCAGATTAATCAATCCTAGGGCCTATGGCAAAGGAACAGTTTAGTTTTAGCACATTTGGGCATCAATGGAAATGGGACAGTGTCAATTTGTTTTAGAACTTCTGAAGATATATAGACAGATTGTTGCACAGGGTTTTAGAAGACTCGGGTTCTTCTTTGCAGTAATACTATTTCAATGACTAGCTAGGCAAAACGTCCCAGTGATACAAATTCAATAAGATTTTGCAGTAATAAGTAGACAAACCTCCGGAGCAAGCCAGCGATAACCGTCAGTCTCATACTCCAATGCCTCACCAACGCTCTTGCACGCAGCTACTATACCCATATCACCTAAGCAAGCATTCCCATGTCGATCCAACAAGATCCTCTGTGTGTTGAGATCTCTATATGCAATTCCATGGTCATTTATGAATTTGATTCCCTCTGCTACATCAGCAGCTATTCTTATTATTTCCTTAGTCTGAAGCTTCTTGTTTTTAAGCATTAAGTCATGAACTGATCCACCTTCCATCAACTTTGTCACAACACACAACCCATGATTCTCATCGACACAAACACCATAGAATTGCAAAGTGTTCTTATGCCCACATGTCATAAGCTCCAAAAGATCTTTACGGAGCTCAAAGTCATAAGAATTTCCTTTTTCACACCCTTTAAGCTTCTCAATTCCAACCCTTTTTCCCTTGTAAACTCCTTTAAATGAGCTTGGTCCTATCTGATCAAGAAACTCAACATTATCAGAGTTCAACAGCCATTTCCCTATTTCATCCCCACCTGATTGAACCGTCTGCCATTCATCAACTGATACAACAAACGACGAAGTGGGTAGAGGCATCTGAAGCTGAACCTTTTGGCTTGAATTGTCTATTCCATTTCTAATGTTTTGTTCTCCAACGTCCTCCTCAATCTCTCCCAACTCTCTACCCCTGGTATTTTCTTCCTGACACCCACAAAGCCCAAATGGAAGTTTCACTGACGTGGGTTTTGGTTTCCTGATAGCTGATTTGAGTGCATTTTCAACCCGGGTCTTGAATGATTTCCCTTGCCCAGCTTGGACCAGAAGAAGAACAATCCCTAGAGTAGACCCTTTCTTCTCGAAGAGCTGGATTTTCTTGCAGCAAATGGAGGCATTATCAAGGGCACCGGACATTACCGGCCATGAAATAGAAGAGTTACAAGCAAATGTGAGCTTGAAAACAGACCCCTGAATTTCATCATCAGATACTTCTTGGATCATTATGGCAGGGTGGTCATCCAAGGCTGCCTGCTCTATCAATTTAATATGAAGAAACACCTCTTTCATGTCAAATTCGGCCTGAGCATAACTGTTAAAACCAGAAGAAAAAAATAAAGTAAACAAGCAAAATTCACCAAGAGACACTGAAAATTCTTGCTTGGCTGCTGAGAAAATTAATGGTTGAAGTTGTGGACAGAAAATTAAGACTTAAAAATCTGGGATATTGATTCCTGCTTTATAACCCTTTTGGAATTAAATCCTCGACTGAATCAATGTAAACCACCATGGCTTAGTTCAGGTGAAATTTTCATTCTAAAGAGGGCCCACAGTCTCTCTTTTTTTTTCTCTCTCTACTTTTGCCTCCATTTTCTCTGCAACCAAACAGTGCTAAAAAAACACATGGAAAATGATTCATATTATGCTAAAACATCGAACCTGAGAGGCAACGAATCGTAATGCTTGCGAATGTTGGACACGAGCTTCTCCGGGAGCTGACTACCAGGGTAGAGCTGCGTCAGGTTCCGTACCACACTGCACCACACGACCTTCCTACAGTTGTCGATCTTGGCCGACGAAGACGGTGGTGGCGGGTCACGTGGCGAGTCGAGATTCAACGAGTTCTTAAGCGATGCGATAGCTTCAGAAACGTTCCGGCTCAGCCTCTGAAGCCTCTTCTGCATAGCCGAAGACTCTTTTACTCCGGCACCGGATGAGCTCTCCGGCAGAGCCCCTTCGGATCTATCTTGGGTCCTCATCAAAACCTGCTCCACCATATCCTCGTCCGTACTAGCTCGGCTCGACCAACACTCCAAGGCTGCAGCCATGGCTTAAACCAGTTTCCAAACACACACTTTCCTCGCTAGCTCAGCTCCACCACAGCAAAAACGACGACCCTGTGAGAAGCAGAGTAAAGAAGAGAGAGAAATGGGTTTGTTTGGGATTCCTGAGATTTCCCATATTTTCTCTCTGACAATCAAACTTTCAGATGGTCAGGGTGGCAGTGGTGGTTTGTTTTTAGGCAAATAAATTAGTTAAATAATAATAACATTTCAAAAAAAAAAAAAGGGTGTGATTGAGGACGACGGGGTACCTTGATTTTGATGCTCTCTGATTTGATAGACGGTGATGATCTCATATTAGACCCCACTGGAAATAGATGCGACGGTGCAGGTGGGTCCACCGTTAAAAAATTGGTCTGCCATGTGAGGCACAGTTAGGGAAATAAAATTGATCATCAAACGCCGATATCTGGTCCGTTGATAAAGGAGAAAAAGAAAACCTTTTGGTTTTTTTTTTTTGTTTGGTAATAAATACTCTCTGCTGGGCCAAACTGAAGAAAAAAGTCCATACCTCTTCAATAATTAAAATTCTGCCCCTCTGTATCTGGAAATTGAATGGAATTCGCTCTTGCTTATACATTTAATTTTTTATTTTTTTACTGTTCATATCTGTTATTTTTTATTTTCTCAGGGATCCGCCGCTAAGAGGGTCAAAAATTCCTTGTTAAATTGGGAACCGAGATGGAAACGGAGCCCCAAAAACATGCTCCGGAGTTGAGATACGAATTATGATCTCTGAACCCGCTGTGAATTTATTATTATATTAATTTTTTATATATTTTTAAATCAATTATATATTTACAATATAATTTATGTTATATGTATTATATTTCTATAATATATTTCTGTGAAATATGTATATTTTTTGTTAAAATTAAATATATATTTATATATAGTTTTTCATTTAGTTTTTAAAAAATAAAAAATGGGAATTTCCAGTCCTATCCTATTTCTCAACTGGGGATTTTCGCCCGGCTTCAAAAAAAATTGAGAAACAGAGTGGAGATGGGCTCGTACCCGCTATGCTATCCTCATAATCAAATACTATTCATTCTCCCTTCCCTTATTCATTCATTACTTAATTAATTTTGTATTTATTTATTTTTTAAAATCGCTTATCTTCTCCCTTTTTCTATTTTGTCTCTTGCATGATACTTTCTTGTAATAGCATTTTCAATAGATTTTTTATTTTATTTAAAATAGAGATTTTAAAAGTATCTTCAATTGATTTTTTTATTTTTATTTTTTTTACAAGAGAGAGTGAATGCTCTTTATTAGGTTTTCTAGATCATTTCTAACTATACTCAGGTTACTAAAAAATATACATATATAAGAATAATAAGACCACGTAATAAGACCAGGAAACGACGTCATAGATCATATCGAAACATCATCGTTTTAGTTTTAATTTTTTAAAACTAAATGTCAAAAACTAAAACGCCATCGTTTTATGCAATTAATTATCTAAATTTACTATTTTTTAGTTATTCAAATTTAACTTTCAACACATTAAATATTTCATAATTTTTTTTTTTCAAAATCAAAACCCTTTTGATCAATCTTTTTTATTGTATATGCAAATGAAGCTAGAGAAAAAAAGGAAAATAATAACCTTGCATGGAGGAGAGAGTGAAATATATGTTTAAAAATCAAAGTGTGAAAAAATTTTTTTAGGACAAAAGTGTAAATCGCGATATAGTTTAAAGACAAATAGTGATAAAAAAATTCTAAAATTACAATTTTACCTTTAAAATTGACCTCACATAGTCACATGTATTGCACGTGCCTTATAACGGTTTAAATGGACAAAAACTTCAAAAATGACTTACGGTGATACGACAATATGAGTTTGAAGATGAAAGTGAGAAAAAAAAATTTAGAACGAAAATGTATAACACAATATAGTTTAGGGACTTTCAGTGATAATAACTCTAATAAAATTATTAAATGTGAATTGAAAATTATAGATACAATAAATATGTGAATTAAATTTTTTATATGAATAGTAGATTTTGCTCTCTATATTTGGAGAGCCAAATCTCATTATGTATTTTAACTTTTTCTTTTGAAGAGCTCATTGAATTGACAAATTGAAGATTGCTCTTTAATATAAAAGAAAAATTATATTTTTAAAAAGTGCATTGGAGATGCTCTTATAAGCTTTTTAAATTCAAAAATTAAAATTAAAAGTCAATTTAACTTTTCAAAAATGTAGATAGTCAAACTCACTATATAAGTTAAATTAAAAAGTTTATTGAAATGCAATTTATAATAAAAAAATATATATATGCTCTTAAACAAAGCATAGTTTTTAAAATAAAAAGCATTTATAAAAATTTAATAAAATAAAAAGTGAAATTTTTTATTTAACTCCAACCACACTTATAATTAATTTATTTTTTTTCTCTCTTTTGAATATTATAAAACAAATCAAATAAATCAAAATATATTATTATATAAAAAAATATGAAATTAAATAAAGTTATTTTAATGTGCATTGAAAATTGTAGATACAATAAATATGTGCATTAAAAAATTTAATATAAAAAGTGTATTGGACTCTCTACATTTGAAAAGTCAAATCTCAATATGTGTTTGAGAAATTGTCAAAATCAATATTGCTCTTTAAAATGAAGAAAAAAATACTTTTAAAAAGCTAATTATAAATGCTCTCACCAAGTCTGTATGCCTAGAAAAGGAAAAAAATGAAATCTAATATGTATGGAGGTCTGGAGGTTGAAGACGACTCATATGTACTATCTGTAAAAAATTTCTGACCTTTCGAAGTCGAGCCTCGACCAATAGTTGAGAAGTAAACTTATATACCGTTATTAAAGTTTTTTCCCAATTTTTGAATCAAGGCTCATAATGTTAAGAGGTCAATAATTTTTTTTACAGATTGTAAATGATACAATAAGTCTCTGAAATATTTTCTGACGATGTTGGATCAGGAGCCTCGACTAGAAGTCAAGATATTTCATTATAATATAGTGGTTGATTTTACTAATATGGATTTCTTTCTGTTTGAAATATTTTTAATAAAAAAAATAGTTTTTAATAATATATTCAAACTTACCTGCAAATAAACAAAATTAATTACAAACTTTAACTTTATTTCCCATTATATTAATTTTAGTATCTATGATAATACAATCTACATTATAATTTCTAATAATACTAACAACGTCTAGCATTAGTAACTAAAGTAACTTTTAAAACTGTTGTCTCTATGATAGGACAATTGAATATTAAATACATAATTAAATAATGTTGCAACCGAATAAGTAGACATATCATTGGAAAGCTGAGGCGGATAGAATTACCTTGATCATGGACTCTATCAATGTGCATCTACATGAAATAGGCTATCTTTAGAGATGCTTAAATGATAATGTTATTGAGATCCCCATAACCACAACCTTCTATTAAAATTGCTACATGCCTAGCATTAGTAACTAAAGTAACTTTTAAAATTGTTGTCTATATGATAGGAAAATTCAATATTAAATTTTTGGATTCTGACTTGGCCATTGCATCGTCTTCACGCAGTTGGGATTTATTTCTACTGTTTGGATTGTGTTTGAGTCTTTGCAAAGGAGATGAAGATGACAATGAGTTTGCAATAGAGTCAAATAAAGCATTATTGAAATGAAATATAAATATATGTTGAATACAATAAAAATATTTTTTTTGGTAGATGGAATAGTAAAGAGAATTAAATTGAAGAATTTATGTTGATTAGACATAAACCATTGGTAGGTAAATGGATGATTAGTGGAGATAGTAAATAGTTTTTACCAACGTGAACAGTTGAAAAACTTTGATTTATGTAGTTTATTTTAGTAGGTAAACGGGTCATTAATAGGATAGTAAATGATTTTTATGTTTTAAGTATTTTTTAAATGTTTTGACTAAACGTTGTGTTTCTCAAATTTTATTAGTCGGTATATATTTCATAAATAGCATATATATACAACATATAACTTGATTCTGATAGTTGAGATCCAGATTCATGGTCGTAATCTAAATTGTCTTCCAGACTCATAGTTGTAATCTAAGTTGTCTTCAAACTTTAGACAGACTGAGTTTCCTATTGGATTTTCTAGTTTTTCTATATTTTATTTATTTAAAATGTATTAAAGGTATTTAACATCTATAAACATGTTTGAAATACTTATACGTTGATTTAGCATTATTTAAAGAAAGAGAGAGAAAGTGAAAATGGAGATCAAAATGAAAATTAATGATATAATGAATTTCATTTTTTTTATTAGTAAAGTTGGAAAATAGATGTGAAAATGATCCTTATGCTTTTTAATTTAAACTGATAATGTTTTAGAGTGCAACAATATAATAAAATTTTAATTTATGAGATAAATGATCTTAATATGGTATTTTTCGGTGGATACGTAAAAATGTATTTTGGGAAGAATAACACATTTCTAAATGTTGCAATTGGTATATAATTTTAATTTTTTTGGATGAGTGAGTTTTTTTTTTTCTTCAATTTGGCCTAGTAGCAGACAATTATCTAAGGAATCCAAAACTTACATTTTACGAAGTATGCATACAGGTTGAAGTCACCAACCATTTTACCCTTTTTATTTCTCCTTCGTTTAATATCGTTATTCACTCCAACTGTTTTTATATTGGATAATGCGTGTTTAATATATGGTGGGCCTACTTAAGTAGTGTGGGGTTTACACCTCCTTACTCGTACTTGATGCCACACCATCCCACGTAAAAGTGGTGTGAGGCTTGTTGGGATAGGCTACCATGCAGTTTTTTGAGCATCATATTTACTAAGGACGATGTGGTATGACTAAAGGCAGTGCATAACCTTTAGCAATACGAATGCTACCTGTGGCCAAAACACACTATCTTTACGAAAGACAGGGTGATGACAATTGTTGGCGTTCAACACTGCCTTTTGGTCAACCACACTACCCTTACAAAGGGCGACGATGATGATAAAGGGCAATATTCACATTGCACTTGCATTGTAATTATGACAATAGGCTGGGGTCACCCTCGCATTTTTACACATAGAATCTCGCTCTTTGGTTAAATACACTGCCTTTAAAGAGGGTGAGAGAGATGACTAAGGATGGTATATATTTATAGTGTTCATTCAACCTTCCAAAAATCGAATCTTATGTCGCGAAGGCCAATTTTCCAGCTAATTCTAGTCTACATGCATTCTCTTTAGGGATCTTCATTGAGTTGCTCAAATTGGGTTCATATACACTTTAATGCTTGACTTTGGATCTCTTGTTTGGCGTTTCTTTTATTTCAAGTGGGATTTTGGGTCTTATTCTTTGTGGATTTTTTCTTTTTCTTTTTTTTGGGTGGGGTGTTTGTATTTTCTTTCTGGTGGGTTTCATGACGGGTGAGACTTTGATTATGCCGACAATAATCTTAGTCCTCTTCAGAATCGTCATTTTAAGTTGAGTGTGGTGAGAAGGTTAAGGAATGAGAGATTGTAGAAGATGGCAGAAAACATAGACGGTGAGAAAGAGGATAATAGAGAGAACGACAGTACAATGTTGTGTAGGGGTGGACGTGGTCTGGTTTGGGCAATTTTTCTGTAAAAATTTGAACCAAACCGTCAGAGCCACTCAAATCAAACCAAAAAAACTATTCATGAACGGCTTTGTTTGGTTTGGTTGAACGGTTTGGATCTTGGCCCATTTATTATTATTGCAGGCTTGCAGCCAATTTTTCATTTCACTTCCATTTGTATCATAAATTACAAACAAACTAAAAGTTAAATAATATGGTTATTAATGAAACATCAATTCAATTATTCATCTAAATATTATAGTCCAAACTCCAATTAGAATATAAACTAGTGATCCATCATTTAATTCTAAACTTAATTTAATAATATAATTAAAACTCCAAAGTTCAAACTAATTTCCATATTATAATACTATGTTCAACTTAAAAATATTACAA
Organism: Ochetophila trinervis; assembly: GCA_003254975.1. Lineage (NCBI taxonomy): Eukaryota > Viridiplantae > Streptophyta > Magnoliopsida > Rosales > Rhamnaceae > Ochetophila > Ochetophila trinervis. Next base: position 49,736 of record QANX01006105.1, read on the forward strand.
TTAAAAGTTCAAAATAAAAATATTACAATTCAAACTAAAAATTACATAATATATCCCAAAAATAAAAAAATATTTATCATTAGTAATAAGCACATATATTATATATTAGTCGGCAGTTTGGATTAATTCGGTCTAAAAATCATTCAAACGCAAACTAAACCGTTAATTACGGTTTATTTACATAACAAAACAAATCAAAAACAGCGATTTAGTTTGATTTTGTCCACTCCACTGTTGTGGGTGGGAGAGAGAAGCTGAAAAGGTAAAAGTTTTTTTTTTTT
>QANX01006106.1:0-59965 GCA_003254975.1 Ochetophila trinervis
ATAGTTTTTTCTATATAGTAGATATGATAGTTTGCATTGTTCATTTTTTTAATCAGTTTTGTTAAATTGTACTTAGTAATATTGTTTGTTATGGAGGATGTGTAAGGCTTTAATGCCTGGAGAATAAATTAGGTTTGTTGTCCCTTTCTATTTTTATTCTTTTCTTTGTTTGCTTCCATTAACAGATAAAAAAAAAAGAGAAAAAAAAAGAAAAGAGGAAAGAAGAAGAGAGAGAGAGAGAAAAAAAAGTCAAGAGATGAGAGAGCAATTGTATGGGAGAGAGAAGAGAGAGTATGAGAAAGAATACATAGAGAGAAATAGATAAAAAATAAATAAAAAAAGGAAGAAAAAAAATGAGAGAGAGGAGAAGAAAAAAAACAGTAGATAAAAATATAAAAGATAAAAAAATTAAAAGAGAGAGAAGAGAGTTGTAGATGTGTGAGAGAGAAGTATTATAAAAAATTATTAATTTAAAAAAAACATAGGAGTGAGAAAAAAATAAAGAAAAAAGGAAAAAAAAGTTGAAGATGTGAGAGAGAGAAAAGGGAAAAGAGAGAGAGAGGTATTATAAAAAATTATTAATTTTTTTTTTAGGTCTAGGATTCATCGGTGTCCAGGTGCCATATAAGGATCATCTAATTAATGCAGAGTCGATTCATCGTAGAGCCCGTAAAGGGGGGCTAGCCTCCCAACATTATTTTTTTCTTTACACATACTCGAACCCAATCCAATCGAAAATTACTTAAGCAACTACGAACTACTGACCACTCGAGCCAACCAACATTGGTAAAAATTATTAATTTATTTATATACAAATAACTTTAATAAATTTATACTGACAATAAAAAATATTTATATATTATAAAAAATTACAAAGTTGAATTTAAAATTATATTATACTAGACAGGGTGTATCTATAATTTGCCTATTTTTTTTTCTAGATCTGGCAAAATTTTACACGATACGATAACACAGTATGATACGATACGATAATTTGAGGGTTTGGGTCTATAATATCGGGTCGGGTTGATATCAGTGTCACACGATAAGAAAATTGATTGGAACACGTTAACACAACGTGTCACGATAAGATACAAAAAAAAATATTAATTTAATTATTTTTTTATAACTAACTTTTTACATTATTTTTTTAATAAATTATAAAATTCATATTTTATTTTATTAGAAAATGACAATTTTATATCTATTTATATATTGATATTTTGTTTAAAATTTTATTTTTTATTACTTATATTGGATATACAATTTTAATTTTATTTATAATATTTTAAATTTTTTAACTTGATAATTGTAATGCATATTTTATTTTTTTAACTGCGATAAATATTTAATATAATTTTAATTTATAATATTTTATATATTTTAAATTTACTACGTTAAATTTTAATATGCTAATATATTTTTTTTAAAAATTTAGCATATTATATATTTAAATTTAATACACACAACAGAACTACTTTCCCCGTTGCTTCCTTACCAACCAAGGCAACGCCTAGACTTTACCCAAAACAAAAAAAGCAACGCCAAGATATGTCCAGAACTTTCTCGTATTCCACGTGTCCACTTCCACTCAACCGCGTCTGTGCCGCACGTTTACGCGATCAATCGCGAAGTCTCTCATTTCTCCTAATTCCCACCCTTTATACATCCCCCCTCTTTTCCTCTCCCCTCACTCTAACCGACTCACATCGCTGAAATTCTCTTCATTTTCCCACACTTTACCGTCAAGAATCTCTCTGATTTGATAAATTCGGTGTTCATAATCTTGTTTGGATTTTCCTCCAAGCCAAACATGTGGTCGCAACAGTACGGCAAGTCTGACGTGGAGAGCGGCGCAAGGCCGCTGTACCCGATGATGCTGGAAAGGCCGGAGATGCGTTGGGCTTTCATTCGGAAAATCTATTCCATCTTAGCTCTTCAATTGCTCGCCACCATAGCCGTCGCCGCCACCGTCGTCTCCGTTCGTCCGATTGCGCACTTCTTTTCTTCTACAAATGTTGGCTTAGTTCTCTACATCGTCCTAATCATCACCCCCTTCATCGGTATGTAAATCGTGTTTATGAATCTCTGTTTTTTTGTTTTTTTCTCTTGTTTTCCTAATTTTATTGCTGTAGATTGATTTTGGAATTTTTGCGTGTTGGAATTCCTGTTTGCAGTTCTATGCCCGTTGCACTACTATCACCAGAAACATCCGGTCAATTACTTACTTCTTGGGATTTTCACAATCACTCTTGCATTTGCGATTGGATTGACTTGTGCTTATACCAGCGGTAAGATTGATTTTCTTCTGTCTTGTTCTTTCCCTTTAATTCAAATCTATCTCCATATATTGCCAATTGTTCGATAAAATTTAGTCATAGTAAGAAGAATTCGAGGAATGTTATGCGTTTTTGAGAAATTGGTGATTAAATTCTGCATTTAATAATTCCAAAGCACATTTGATCTTCGAAATGTCGGAGCAATTTATCGAGGAATTCCCAATTTGTTAAGATTAACCAAATCATATTCAAATTTTGTATTAAAATTTGGAACTCGTGATTCGATTAATGGATGACAGGGAAGGTAATATTGGAGGCTGTAATTCTGACTGCTGTGGTGGTAGTGAGCCTAACTTTGTACACATTTTGGGCGGCAAAGAGAGGCCATGATTTCAACTTCCTTGGGCCTTTCCTTTTTGGAGCTGTGCTAGTTCTTATGGTTTTTGCGATGATTCAGGTACAATATTTTATGTCCCTGTTTAACATTTTCATTGAGTTAGTTGAATGATCTTGTTTCTTGTGTGTTTGGTGTTTCTAACCAATTGAGTATGTGGTTGTAGATGCTGTTTCCGCTGGGTAGAACCTCTTCGATGATATATGGGTGTTTGGCGGCAATCATATTCTGTGGATACATCGTATACGACACCGATAACTTGATCAAGCGCTTTTCTTATGACGAATACATTTGGGCCTCTATCTCTTTGTATTTGGATGTTATCAACCTCTTCCTTGCTCTGCTAACTGTTTTCAGAGCTGCTGATAGCTGAGAAAGTCGGTGTACTCATCTCTGTACCTCTCATCAACCCTTCTTTCTTTTCTTTCTCTAGTTAAACACCGAATTATTTGGAACTGCTTAGATTTATTTATTTTATTTTTTTTGGGGTGTTTCTAGGTTGTATATGTCGAAGTCATAGACAGCTATGATTTTGTCGATTTGGATGAACAGTTGAAGGATTAGGAACATTTTTGTTGGCTGGCAAGTAAATTGTGCTATGCCCGTCCCAACAGACGGTTTGCGTGCCTTCAAAATAAATCGTCAAGAAAAAATAGATTATAACTCGTATTATGCTTTTACCACTTATTTTATTTGTAATTTGTGTGTGTGTGTGTGTGGGTTGGATACACAAATTATGCAACCAAATCATAAATAAAACCGAAAGCTCCAAAAGTGAAAGTCTTATTTTAATTTTAGAGTAGAACCTGAACCCTCTAATTCCCTTTCAATTTTGGTGGCTCTACGCGGATTCAATTCGAAATATTCTTTTTTCACTTTATTTACAGCTAGAGAAAGCCACTAGTCCGGATAATAAATATAGTAATAAGCAATTAGCCCCTATTCTCGGAAAAAAACAAACAAACGAGCAATCTTGTTTAATCTAGTATGCTAATCTAGTGATGATGTAAATGCGAAACCAATTTAACGCCTGCATTTTCTCTCGGCAACAACAGACAGAAGTCTGGACACTCCCCGAGTCCATAAATCATAATCCCTCTGGTTCTTGCACTCGAACTCCACTATACCTCGTGATTCTGTTTTCAATCCAAAGTAACAACGCTGTTCCTCTTCATCGAACAAGTGTCTTCCTGGCCATGCTGCCGTGTTCTTGCACACTTCCAGTACAACATCTGCACTTCCAATTAAACAAGTTATAAAAACCCATTAAATCTCAATGCTTTTTGTATTACACATATAATAACAACTTGGGACAGTGGCAGCTTACTCTTTTTCTTTTTGGTTATGGTCCCGGCAACGTGTTTGCTTTTCATCTTCAGCATCACCTAGTAAAACAAAAACAAAAAATCGAAGTGAAAACTTAGATTAAAGAAATAGAATATAGGTTTGGTTTATATTTGTAGTAGAAATCTTACCTGTCCTGTTCGATGAATATAAACAGACACAATTTTCCAATGCAGATCTCCTGTAAACCACATTACATATTAAACGGGTCAATTCTCTGTTACTGTTCCTCTTCCAGTGAGAATAATATTAAAATGGAAATGGAAGTGTCATTGCCTTTGCGGGTGCGTTTGAGGAGTTCACTACCCCTGGCTAGGATATCTTGGTTGAAGAACACAGGAATACTATCTGCAGCAGCAGGGCACAGATCGCCGCTAAAGCTGCTGCCATTAGGATGACAGTTATTATTGCTTTTTCCACAAACCCCAAGTCCAATTCCCTTTTCAACTGGTATTACAGATGCAATATTCCACATCTCTTTCATTGCCCTTGCCTTGAGTGTTGCTGCTCCTCGTAAAGCTGCAAATGAAAAAGAGCGACGATACAATTAGTTTGTTAGGCAAACGTGCAAATGTAGATTGCAGAGTTTATGTTTTGTAGTAATCTCAGAGTACCTGTGGCTGCTGCTGCGGTGAGAGTGATGATATCATCATGAGATCGAACATTGACGGCAGAATTCACAACTGAAGCAAGGTGGTCATGGTCAGCTCCCATGGCTTGAGCAGCCTCAGCGCACTGTGCGGCTACCAGTGTGGCCGCAGATGCAACAGCAGTGTCTGTTTTGGCAGCTTGTTCGTTCTTTCCTGATGCCGAAGAAGCGGCGGTGGCTGCTGCAATTGCAGCCACAGCTGCAGCCACTGCAGCAACTGAGACTGCTGCGTGGACCTGAGCATTGTGGGTTCTGGTTTCTTCTTTTTTCTTCTCTTTTCTCTCTTTCAACCACCTCCCTACTGTCTTGTTTCCTGCCACTGCAGCCGTGGCGTTGACATTGCCATTGAACAGTGGCTGTATGGTGTTGTTGGATTGGAAGTACTGCATGTGGAAATGAAAACCAAACGATATTAACGTGGTATGAAAATGTATTTTCTGGTCTTTCTCTGAGCTTTTCAGCTTGTTTAATGATGGAACTTAAAAACATGTTAAAAATTTGTAACCATTAACTTTCTAATAGCTATTAACTAAACAAAATAAACATATTTAGGGTGAAAATCAAGAATAGGAGGAAGAAGATCACAGAAATATGTACGCTCTTCCTCTGCTTCTGTCCCAAACCAGTAGTGTTGGTGTCAGGATGATAATTTATTTTTCCCCCTTTTTAGTACTGTTGGGGTGGAAGATTTCTTTTCATGATAGCGCGTAATGAAAACGGGAATAGTTTCAGAAAATATCTTTCATTGCGCATATATTTCAAACCAGTTCTTGCGGAGAGCTAATATTGAGCTCATTCTATTTCCATCCGAAGAGACAGGACTTGACCTTGCGTGCTTGAGCTTCAGGACTGAGCCTGACTTGGGTGCAAGCAAGTGTAATCTAACTGGCTTCCATGTTCTATCTCTTCTTCTATTTTTTGTTACTGATATTATTTTGTTGATAAGACACCTTTCAAAGATTTACAAGGAGATAGTAAAGGTTTTCTTGAAAGGAGAGAAAAGCATCTTTAGATTTATTTATGCTGGGCCCATTATAAAAATAAAATAAAATTCAGAGATTATTAAGAAGAAAAACAGAGAGGTAAACGTAGCATCAGAACTCAGAAGGTGTGTAGTTGGCAGACGGAGACAGAGAAAGCTGAGACGCTGCTCTGCTTTGCTGCCTCGGTGTGGATTAATATAGGAAAACTTTTTTCACGTTAAACTGGGGGAGTATATAGAAACAGAGGAAGACCGACCTTAACGACGTCGTCGAATTCTTCAGAAGGAGATACTGGAGGGCTATCTGTCTCTGTCAGAGAACCACCATTCAGAGGTTCGCTGCTGTGCGAGAGCCTCCCGGACGTTAATGGCGATACTTCCTGCAAAAACGCACACAAAAAAGACTAAATTTAAAGCACTTCGCTTCAAATTTCAAACCAGCCAACGACAGAAATTTAAAATTAAAAAAACAAAAGCAAATATATAGAAAAAGGACAATTTTTTTTTTTTTTTAATTTAGTGAACGTTTACTGTTTGGCTCACGGGAAAAGAAAGGAAGAAAAAGCAACAAAAAAAGGCCACAACAATACAAATTGTGCGCTTATCTTAAGAATCAAATTTATCAAAAATGAAGCATATGAAACACCTCTCTCGTGGACTGTGACATGATGCGGTCGAGAACCAGCTGAGAAGTAGTTGAGGAGGCAAAAGAGAACTGATTGGCAGACAACATTGGAAGCTCCTCTGACTCCCCAGAAATGTCTTCAGGTATTGAAGCGGTGGTGCAAGAGGAGGAGCTGTTTGCAGACTTGGAAGGCATGCATGAAGAAGGAAGCTGAGAGGGGTTGGGAGGAGCCAGAGCTTTGGAGACTTCAAGAGCAGAAGCACTCCATGACCTCGAAAGAAACTCCATGGGAACTCTTGGGCTCTCTGGCAGATGGGTAATGCAGGAGGGACTGTATTCCGGGCGGCGAGAGCATTTTAGAGGCAATCTCTCTTCCATGAATGGTAAAGATGGCGAGGATGGTTTTGAATTTCTTTTGGAGGAAGTTGATGAGCTCGGAATGAGCGAGTGAGATTTTAGATTTTGGGTCCCTTTGGATTCGGACGTATATAGGAAGGTGTGGTCAACAGTAAATAAAGGGAGTCCCTGCCTTTGGTCAAATTGGCATCTGGTATTGTACCTTTGTTGCTGCAATGTGGAAAACCCACATGGCCCCACAAGACTTTTTTTCTTTCTTTGTTTTTATTTTTTATTTTTAATCAACTTTCATCAAAACTTGTAAAGGAAAAATGGCTGATTAATGCTGCTTAAGCACTGCGGTTTCAGGTTTTGTGATGCTTTTTTAAACACCTGTCCACCTTTGGAGTCGCCTATACAGTGTGCATATCACGTGACTGTGAGCCTTTTACAGTGCAATGTTATTTGCACTCTGTCTCGCATACAATGCATATGGTTAGTAACACTTTTTCTTTCCCTTGAATAAAAATGGTAGGAAAGAACCTATTTTAAATAAGTTTATTTTAATCTTTTAGCCTTTTAGATAACCAACAACAATTTGTTTTGCTAAAATTGCAATAATAAATGAAATTGTTTCATATTTCAAATCAGCATGACATAATGAGCAAAAGCTATGTGTTTTTTCATGTACTGGAAGTCCATTGTATCTATAGCCACAATGTAGTGGTATCCAAAGATATGTCTTGTAAAATCAAGTTCTCCGGCCATGGTTTCAATATCAGGTGAGCTCCATCAAGTGACCATGGCCGGTTCTTAAAGACATGGTCTCTGTCTACTTTAGAGACAAAAATATTTTTAAACGCGTTATTCACCACTTTTTTCACTTCAACAGGCGTATAGTTTTCTAAATTTTGATAACAATCTTGGCAATGGTAAACCTTCGGAACACTCTAGTGGCCAGGGTTTTGGTTGTGATTTTGCCAACCAAAACCCTATTTGGTTGAAACCCCCCATCGTCGAGTTTAGCCTCTAGTCTTAGGCTTCCCAAGCTGCGTTGTAAGGCCATGAGTTTATGCTATGTATGTTCCATGGCAAGAAACGAGATTTTCTACAGTACAACCATGAAAAAACAACCAACATTTATAGATGAAGTAATGTCGTGTAAATGAGGTAACATTATCATTAAATAAAGTAATATTATCCATAAATAAAGTAACATTTACCAAAATTCGTATGAGGTAACATTATCCATAAATGAAGTAACAAATTTTGTAATGAACTAATATTAATATGTTACTTCATTTATGAGCAATGTTATTTTATTTATGGATAATATTATCTTATATATGGATAATGTTACTTCATTACTAATTTTTGTAACGTTACTTCATTTATGAACAATGTTACTTCATTTATGTATAATATTACCTTATTTACTAACAACGTTACTTCATTTGTAAATGTTTGGTTTTTCCAGTACAGTTATTTTACATGGTTGTAGTATAGTAAGACTTGTAAAAAACAAGATTGCTTAATCCAGTCGGACCAAGAGAGGCAGAGATCGAGAAACTACTTGTGAAAACAGCAGCACAGAGACAAAAATGGAAGTTTTACAAAGCTCACTCCTGGCTAGAATGCTCTTCAGAACTCCATAGAAAACTTTTGAAAAGAGTTTCTCGACCAAAAAAAAAAAATAGCTATGTGTTTTCAAATTATTGTCATATGTAAAGAGTTAGGCCAATTTTTACCAAGAATTCAATTGATGTGACTATTCCAATGGTACTTTTGCTCTTCTAAATTTAGGATGCTAGGACATGATATTATATGATCTAATGTATCTTCACCTAATTTACCAAAAAAAAAAATGTCTCTTCACCTATCAAAGCAAAAATGCCTCTTTTTTTCCTTCTTTTTCATTTTGTCGGTAGCAAATTAAAATGCGTCTTCCCCTAAGCAATATTGCAACCTCACTATCTTACACAAGAGGAAGTAAATTCATATTGCTAGCCCTGGAGGAGATGAAACTGTGTAACATCTTAGGGATCCAATTTTTTAGAGTTTTTCTTAAGCCATCAAGACTAGAAGTTTTTGTCCAGTTCTCAATATGGAGTCGGTAGGGCTTTGTAAGGTATAACGGTGACCCAAGTGATTGTGTTGTTAGGTGTTGGCAACGTCCAAGGCCGACAAGGTTGGAGGTCCAGACAAATTTATCTGAAAGAATTTTTCTCTACACTTTTGGACACAAAGCTGAGAACTGGAGAGGGACCTATGCTAAAATACGCGTGCCTGCACACGTCATCATCTACCCTTATAGGTCTTTCATCCTATAAGCACAAAAACCCTTTTTCCATAGTTTTTCTCTGACCCAAAAACACATCAAAGAAGAAGAAATGTAAGAGACAGCCTTTGTCTTTTTTGAGTTTTAAGGCTTTTGTTTCTTAGCCCCCATGACTATTAACCTATGGGACAACCTTTATTCCCTATGCCTCATTTTCCCAATGATCATTTAGCACCTATCGTTTTCCTTTGCAAATTCAAAATTTTGAATCAAATATTTTTGTTATTCAAAAACTGGTATTTCTTCCATTGAACGTAAGTTTCATATTAGGGATAAAATGACAATGAAATGTATGATAGTGATCATTGTAAAGCATAGATGTGCAATTAGTATTGTTACTTTTATACTGCTAAATGACATTATGACTGTAAAGGTAAGATGCACGCTCTGTATGGCAAAATCCAGAAATGGGATTTTGATGCACAAAAGAACAGGATATGCATTATGCAAATTGGCAATAAAGGAAAGTATGCACGCTTTGTGTGGCAAAATGAATTATGGGGTTCTTATACAGAAAAAGAACAGGTTATTCATTATTACATTATGCAAAATGACAACGGAAATAAGTGTTCACGCTTTGAGTGTCAAATTCATGTGTCCCCACCCTGCTCCCTCTCTCTCTCTCAAAATATTCTATTTCTACCTTGCCTTTGTTATTCCAAAGTTTCAAAGAATGCAAGTAATAGGCATATCAAAAAGATATGATTGAAGTAGGATTTTGACTAAGATTGCAATAACCCACTTACTTTGTAATCTTAGTTTTACATTTTTCTTTTTCTTGTCTTTTCTGTTTATAGGAACCAATGAAATTTCGCTTTAAAACAATTGGATGGCTCTATATTGCATTTATAGCAAATGGGGAATGCAAATTAGTAACATGAAATTGAGCTTCAGTTTGCTTTGGACTAAACACAGCACATCAAAAAGGACAGCAAAGTTTTTTTAAGAAACTAGAGTTTAGAACTAAGCAACTAAAAGCAAATAGGAGTTGAAGGAAATAACTCTTCAGCCGGAAATCCTTTCTAAAAAGTTCCATTATTTCAATAAAGCCTAAAGGAGGTAATAAAGAGCCGGAAACATAAAGCTCAAAGTACATGAATTCAGAAGGGAAAATGTAATCAGAATAATGTCAATTTTGTGAAGAAAAAGATTCATATTGATATAGATATGATTACAAATTGGTTAGCCAATTCAGCAACATTTGGCAGCATAAACATTATCTCAAAGAATCATTTTTTTAATCTATTCGATTGCAATCCACTGCCACCGTAGTATTGCTTGGTGGTTTCACGCGAGAACTCAGCAAATGTCATCCCATCCTTCAACCGCGACCATAGCGGCGGAACTATTTTCTGGAATTCTTCGTCAGCAATGCATTTCTCTTCACTGCGTTCACGGGACAGAATCTGATCCTCTAAGTCTAAACCCATGTGTTTCTTGGGATAATCTGATATGGAGAAAACTTTGTTCCATGCCGGCTGCAAAAACACAACAAATGTTTCTCTGCTCAGATTCCCAAAACCCTCCTCAGCTCTGCCAACTGAGTGAAGGGTTGCTCGCAGCTTCCCTTTCGATAATATACCCGCCGATTCCCCAACCTGAACAATGAAACTTTCAGTAGGGGCTTTCACCATGAAAACCCTGTTCTTGTTGGGATCAAATATCTGCAAGTATGTATTTCCACTGGGATAACCACCGCATTCCTCAAAATGACCATCTGCAAATCCTTCTTCTTCTTCCACACAACTTGACTTGAGAAACAAGGGAGCTGTCAGAACAGTGAAGATTCCATAATCATAGTGCCATTGCTGCCAGAGATTAGAATGGATGCTTCTGATGGGTCTGATTTCACCAGAGCCTCCTTGAGACATCTTATGGTTTCGAGTAGGTTGCTTAGCTCTGTTTTTCTTGGTGCCCTGTTTTCGAAGAAGGTCACCGTCCAGAGCTGAATGGTAATGAATGAGACGCCCCTTGGCTGTGCAAGATTCTAATAAGCTCTGCTCCAGCTCTTGGCTTCCCACGGCGCTATCGCAGACTTGTGCAAGTCGGAGACCCAGCTCCATCATGCACAAACCCAATTCCTTCAACTTATATCCGAGACTATTATATTCATTGTTCTCCAAATCTGTTGCTTCATCGATATCATCACCATGTTGAAGATCTTCTTCTGGATTGAATAGGGGATGCTGATCTAATGCATAGTCATAGCTCAGTTGCATTGCAAAGGACGAAACTTTTCTATCGGGATCCTTCAATGGAACATCGCTTCCCAAGTTGTGTTCCTTCAACGACACAAACACAGAGAAAAAATTATCCTAATTTCATTACAGAAAATACTTAAAGCTTCTATCTTTATTTGCTGATTAACGAAATTAATTACCTTGAGAATGCGTTTCCGGTGATCGGCGTCGAGAATAGCGAGTTTGCGAGCCAGTGGAAGGTGGCGGCGGAGAGCAGAGGCGTTAGGGACGCCACTGATGGCCAACAGGCCTGGGCCCGTGGGCCCTAGGGCTTCCAATATGTCTCTTCTAACTACATCCAGTCCGCCAAGCTCTTCCGACGACGACAAGAGTACGAGATCGGAATATCGGAGGTCGACGAGTTCTAGGGTTTCTGCTTCTTCCATGTTCGTCTATCTTCATCGGGCTTTCTCGTATTTGGTCCGGTGGCCTTTTTGATACGAAATCAAGCCCAGTTTCCTGTCGGACTACGGCCCAAGTTATAACGCAGCGAGGGAAGACAATTACAAACCATTAGAATACGAAAATAAAAGAGTAAAAGAAACGCATGAATGAAATGTTAAACAGCAAATGGGTGTGTTTGTAATTAATTTCCAAACAACAGAGTTTAATTACAATAATCTTTAATTCCTCCCTCAATCCTCTTCCTGAGTATGAAAGAGGATTTTAATTTACGAGCTTTCATTTATGTACAACATTGGACCAATCACCATGGCATAGATATTTGTGTTCCCTAAACAGCAGCCTCCTTGAAGCTCTTAGTCAACCAAATTGCTATTTCCCTCGGAGACACCTTCTCTGGTCCGAATGGCTTTAACAGCACTCCAAGCTCTTCAAACCTTTCTTGTTGTAACAGACGCGCACTGAACTCTAGCAGACCTTCCAATGCTTCTGCACGTTGCTGGTACGAAGATGTGTCGAACCGACGCTGCCTTGACTCTGAGGAAGAACGGCTCGATAGAGCTGCAGTAGGATTATGTTCTGAGGTGTCGCTGCCATTTCGTGGAGCTACATGGTTTCCATACACAAAAGTGGGTTTGGAGGTGGCTCTTTCCATAACCTGAACCATGCACTTGTCCTTGGTTATACTGACTGGCGAAGAAGATGAGCATTGTTCTGATGGTGAAGTTCTATGGACGGGAAAGTGGGGGTCTTCTGAAGATGCTAAGGGGAATTCAGCAATCTTATCGATCCGTGGGGCATTGACAGAGATATCATGAGAGTCCATGCTGCCAAGGAGACCTACACTGTTTCTGTAAGGAGCTTCTGGAGCAGCAGCTCTTGCTGAAAGTGGAAGAGATGCTCTCCGTTCTGTATGGGAAGATTTTCTCGATGGAATATCTGAAATAGGAAGCTACAAAATGCAGGATTTATGATCAACTTAATCAACCACTGAAACTTATACCACAAGTAAATATATTCAGGAAAATTAAATTTAACTATAATGGATACTTATCCATTTCATTTAGTCGTAATCGAAAGTGAAAGTTAGGAGTTGAAAGAAGCAAATTAATCAACAAGCATGTACAAACTTACTGAATCACGTTTTGAGCCGCTATAAGGAATTTTTGGTGCAGTTATCTGCCTCCTGGGAGTAGCAGAATCATTTGCCGGTGTCAGTCTTGGAGTTCGGACAACGGTTGAAAATTTTGTGGCCACTATCTTCTCAACATCATATTCTTCGACACTGCTAACAGATAACTCTGCAAACTTATGATGCAGACAACCTGGAAAGTCCCGTGCTCTCTTGCTAAAACAAGGCGAATCTTGTTCAGTTCCAGATATACTAGGATTTAAGGTCCTGTCATTGCTGGATGACCGTCTTTTCTCCCTGACATTATGAATGGAAACATTTTCTGGCTCCAAAAACCTTGTTTTCCTTATGTAGTTGGACTCAGACCATACAGGAAATGTGTTTCGTCTGGGGCTGTTTAATTTTAGATGAATCTTAAGGAAATAGGGGCGAAGATGAGGATGACCAAGTAACTCAGAAGCCTGTACAAATAGAGTTGCACTTTAATGAGGTGAACTTATCCCAAAAGATAAACACATGTCTTCCTAGCAACAGACATTAACAACCCAAAAGTTTTAAGATGGATTACAGACCTAAGCTAATAAAAATAAATTTTAATCGAATACTACTTCAAATGTAAAATTTTAGCTCAGACTCAGCTCAGGCACTTATTTTCACACAGACAATGATTCGCTTGCCTAGACTTCCTAGTATTAGAGAAGCAAAACTCCAAAATAAAATCTTGTAAAAAAAAAAAAAAACAACAACTTACACTGGGTCTAAGTTCTGGATTTTTCCGCAGCATGCTTTTGACAAGACTTCGACTGCAAAAAGGAATTAAAGACATATCATGTAAACTTTCTGACAAATCAAGAAAAATATATTTGGTACCAAATTATGCAAGTTATTCCAAAAGATTGCAGTTGTTATAACAGAGTGTTTATCATCATATTTTCTAATTGAAATTGTGAAAATTCAACATTACTAAAAATAAAGATGAATTGCAATGATCATGAAACTATGAAGCAAACGAAGAGAAAAGTGGACTCACAATGGACCAGAGTACATGGTTGAAAGTGGAGCTACTATAGACTTATTTATTTTGTTAATTAGAGCTTGCATATCCTGATCAGACAAAAAGACAAATGCAATAATTATAATGGGAACAAGTATATTGGATCGGAGCAAGAAGTGCATGTGCAGAAAACATCTATTATTTAGTAAGTAATTGCTAGTCCAAAAAGGATTTTGCTTTTAGGCACAATCTCATAGGATCCCAGAACTAATTCTCTGTAATGCATTTAATCCAATTCCTCTTTCTTAATATAATTTCATTTAAGAGTTACAGAGATATTAAAGTGAAATATAATTCATAATTTAGTAACAGCAATTCTGCAACTTACAAAGGCTTTAAACGCAGGCTTATGAGCAGCCATTTCATAAATACAGCATCCTGAAAATGAAATTTCATTGTAGAAATAAGTTAAAAGAGCCAGTATGATGATCAAATCAACAATGACGTTTAAGGTTCTTAAGAGAAAGAGAAGAATTAAACCACCTAAAGACCAAATGTCAGACTTGGAACCATAAGGTATATCAGCAAGAAGTTCAGGGCACATATAACTAGGAGTTCCCACAACCTTTCATGTAGTAGGAATAGTAATTAGAATAAACAGAATATGGTGAAAAAACAAAGGGGAAAGAAATGACAATAGTTATTAGCTGTATTACTTACAGAGGAAGCAAGATCATCAGAAGTCAACATTTTGGCAAGGCCAAAATCACCTGAATCCAACATGAATTAAATAAGCTCAGTACTTTGTACAAACAGAATACATATGTAAAAAAAGAATACGCGATAACCATAATGGAGAAAAAAACAACAATATTTTACCTAATCGTATGTCTTGATCCCTTGTCAAAAATATATTTGAACACTGAATCATTTAGGAACACCATCAATTTAAATTCTGAAATTTCATACATATATTATAACCAAGGTCTGTAATAAATTCTACTAACCTTGACATCACGATGAAGAATATGGTTAGCATGCAAATAATCAAGTGCCATCAGGAGTTGAACCAGCCACTTACAAACTTTCTGCACATAGTCAGTTTCAAGAATGAAATGGACATTACATTTTAAGTCGTGAATTAAAGCACCAACTGCATAACAGTGAGGATTTTATATCCCCATCCAAACTTGGCCACAAGATAACAACCTCTTCAGGAAAATGAATCCCATTAGCCCTTTTTATAGCTTCTGCCCTGTATAACATGAAAAAAAAAAAAAGTAGGAACAAAAGGTCACAAAAGTAGTAGAAGCATGTCCTATTGGCATGGCCGAACAAAGCTCAAGATGCTAAATAATTGATTAAGCATGAAAATAACTTACATGTCTCCCCCTTCACAATATCCTATAATAATGCATACAAAACAGCCCTAGAAAGAAGTCAAAGAACGATACTGTCAATTGTCAAAACCAACATAGAAATGGGAGCATGAACTCTTTTTAAATAATGGAGCCATAAATAAATAATAACTATGTGGATTCTGATGCTGACCTTTTCTACCCACGAATCTTTGTACTCCACAATAAATGGATTTCTTACTTTGGAAATAAGCTCCATCTGCAATATAATAGAAAAAACTACATAGGATTTAATTTATAAATCAAGCTACAGTCTAAATGAAACTATATTACACCAAATTCACTAAGTATTGCAAAAAAAAATGCAAATCAAATTTAAAAAAATATCAATCTTCAATACCAAAGCTTTTTTTTTTATTAAAAAAAAATGGAAGAGAGAAATAAATCCAACACATTCATTATTTCAGCAAAATCAAACTAGGCCAAAAAGGTGGTATTTCCGCATGTCTTGAGCAATTACTATTAAAAATAGAATAAAAAGAGTGACCTCCTGGTGCGCAGATCTGCGGGTTCTATCAGTTTGGCGAGCCAGGCGGATCTTCTTCAGGACATACCTGTGAATGAAGGAAACAAGAAAAAGGAAAATACATTAAAGAAAGACAAAAACAGTTAAAGAGACATAAAAATATTAGTATCTCATATTAACGTTAGTCATAAATTAGAAGGGTTCTCACTTCTTCTTTTCATGCTTATGCCTTACAAGAAGAGCAGAGCCAAAAGAACCTTTCCCAATCTGCTCCAGAATTTCATACTGCTCCATCTGACTTTCTACCAGTCTTCCTTCTCAGAGTCTGTGACTGGAAATGTCATAATAAAATTAAAGATATGAAAAATTTTATATACACCAATAAGTTAGACTATATGTGAATCATTCAGCAAAAGAGCCAAAAGTCTAATGGTATGGGCTTGTAACTAGACCTTGTTGGCGTAGCTACATATAGCATTAACTTAAAGATGACAACTAAAAAAAAGCATTACGCTGTTGTTTTAAACTACTACAACAGATAACTGGAAGGTTGATGCTTGCAGATCTAATCAATGTTAATAGTCCATGACATGAAGATCATGGAAAGCCTAAGAAAGCTACCCCGCCATACGTCCCTAGAGGTGTATGCATGAAAGTTCATGTTCTTAAGGTTTTGAATTTGATACCGGAAAATAGGAACTGGGACTTAAATAGGAAAACATGAATGCTCTAAAACCTGGATTTTTAAAAACTGTCCTCAAAGAAGTAATTTTTATAAGGGGCCAAAAAGAACCGTAAAAAGGGGCGACAAAAGCTAGTTTGCCAAATTTGAACTGTTCAAATGTATAACAGCTCCAAGCTTTCACGGATATTAGTCTTGCCGACTCTTGCCCATCCAATTTATACTGGGGTTATTGAAAAGTTGGCACAAGCTTAAAACAAAGAAAGCAAAAGAAGCAACTAATTAAATACCAAACGCCAAGAAAATGAACACAGTGGTAATCTTTCTTTGTAAAATTAACACTAACTAAAACAAAAGGTGCTAAATTTAACAGATATAACACACAGTTAAAAGAAAATCAATATCAACGACTTCAGACAATCAACAAAAAATCTTAAAGAAACATTACGCACCCACAAGAAAAACATAGAGCGATATATATGTTCTTATATATCAATTGAATGCAATAGATATCAAAGAAATGAACCCCACAAAAACTGTAGAATCTGACTGAAGAAAAACGAAGCGCAGAGAGCACAAACCCAAGTAGAAACAGCTCGAGAAAAGTATAAATTAACTGGGAGAGTATCAGTAAGTAATAACCAACACCCCCAAATAAAATATAAGAAAAAAAAAAAGATAAAAGAAAAGAAGAGAAATTTGGATAAGTACCTGAAGACTGAAGTCTGAAGAGAAGTAGATAAAGAGGTAGATTGTTGAGTTTCTTTGGTAGGAAGAAAGTGAAAAACTTGCAAGCAATTTGCTTTGAGACTAAACTAGCAACACAAAGAAAAAAGCTCCTTACCTATTTTACGTGTTTTTTTTTCCATTACTTTATTTAGCCACAGAGACAGAGAGAGCGGCAAAAGAATTAAAAAGAAAGCAAGCCAAGAATTCAAGTTCAAAATGCAGAGAGAGAGAGAGAGAGAGAGAGAGAGAGAGAGAGAATAGTTCGGAAAGATTCCTGAAAGAGACTCAAATCAAAGAAAGAGAGGGCAGTGCACGGGTGAAGGATGAGGGTCCACTCCTCTACGCCAAGTCCTACTATATTTTTTTTATTTATTTAAAAACAAGAAAAATGAAAGGAAAAAAAAAAAGATAAACTTTATTGTGATGGATGACAGATTTGAATCGCTAACCACTAATATCAATTATTGCAAGATTAATCAATTATTACATTTAATTGACATTTTTATCGCATCAATTAATTAATTATTAAAAAACATAAAAGAAAAATTAGGGCCTTTTCTATGCGATGAATATGCAATAAACAATCCAAAAGCATTGACTAATTGGGAAATGGAGATCCACGGTGCAGGGTTGTTAGGACTACTAATCTTTATTGTTAACAAATTAAAGTATGAATAGTTTTCACGTGCATCATTTTTTCTTCTTTTTTAACAAATTAAAGTAAAATATCAATTATTCGGTTTCAAAAAGAAATATTAATTATTCATAAAAAAAAAAGTAAAATATCAATTTTTTGTAAAATAGTATTCTACCTATTTCGTAAATTCTAAGCATAGACCAAATCAATATAAAAAAGAAACAAATTTAAAATAAAAATAAAATAAAAATCAAAGACCAAATTGTGGGCCAAAATCAATATATGCTTCAACTCGGACTCGGGCCCTGTTTATTTATGGTGATCAGAATCTCTTCCTTCTTTTTTCTTGTTTTTGATATTCTCTTCCGTCTTTTTTTCTCGTTTATTGCAAACTCTTTGTTTCGTATGTAAAAAAAAAAAAAAAGTGTCTTTGTATTTTCTAAGAGCTTGTTTTGGTAATTCAGTGGTTTTTAGTTTTTTTTTTTTTTTCAAAAACGATTTTTTCATTTTTAACAAAAATAAAAAATGCTGAGTTTGTATTTTCAGTTTCAGTTTTACGTTTTTTTTCTGACCGTCTAAGATTCGAACTACAGTTTTTTAACCTCTCTCACGGTCTTGCCTGGGAGATTGAAGTCATCATTCTTGGTATTATAGTAAAACATTTTTTGAATGAAATATAATACATTTGTGTTCATTTATCTTAAAAACTCTATTTATGAACATTTTTAATTTTTAATCGTGTAAATTGTTGGTGTTGGGTGTTGAACCATGTTTGAAATCATATCAAATTGACGTCGGATATTTGTTATTTATATGAGACGAAGAGAACGCTGACACGCATTTGAGGGTGTAGTCCAGTAGTAGGAGTCAGTCAAGCCTTCACACTTGTGAATACGGGAGTTGAAGTTCGAGTCTTGGTAGCCCTATTTGGACTCAAGTGTTCATCTCCGCTGCTACCGCACGAGGGAGAAGAAAATTTTAGCGACATGGGTTCCAATCGCGGACTCCTATGAGGTTAAAAAGACGCATTGGTCGGTCCACTCGTTAAATACCTCTTGGGCCTATTACCCCGCTACGGATAGGTCTTTTTTTATTAAAAAAAAAAAAAAGTAAAAAATGGAAGCCGGCAAGTAAAGATTCTAGCGGTTCAGCTAAATAGGTCACATGACCAGAATACCACCAACTAGGTCAACCCGCGTCGCTGCTAAATCTTGAAGACCGATGATAAATGCGTGCTGTGATGTTATGTTGCTGTCTATAGCATGCTGATGTCGACGTGACATCAGCAGTTCCATTTTTTATAAAATTATTTTTTTTACTTTTTACATTTTCCTTCTAAACAAATGTGGTTTTATTTTTTTTAAATAAATTTAAAAACATATAAACATATATTTCATGTTTACAAAAAAAAAAAATAACATATATTTCATTCCCAATTTAAATTTGTGCCCATATAAAAGGTTTTTTTGCACGCTTTAGAAGTATTGTAAAGTTATAAATTTTATGCGTTTGACATATATTTAGAATTATTGTAGGTTTTATTTTATTTTTTAGATTTTTGTATTTGGTTATTTAAACTTTATCTTTTATTTATGTTGTGAGATATATCTAAAGTTCAGCTTTAGAACCAAGATCTGTATTTGNAAAAAAAAAAAAAAAAAACCCAAAAGTAATAGAAGATAAGGATCCAGAAGACGAAGTAGAAAGAAGAAGAAATGCGTTGGGAGCAACACCGAAACGAAGCAATGGAAAAAGAAAGAAAAATACTAATTTTTTATTTGGATTTTTAATTTTCTATTTTAAAATTTAAATACAGGGAAGAACGAGATTCAAAAAAAGAGAAAAGAGTACGGAGAAGGTTCCCTTTCTACCGGCCACCACCATTACCCATTCTTCTACCACTATTAGTATCGCTGCAAATTTTTCTCTCATTTATATTTCATTTTTCCAAAGCACCTATTTAGAAGTGTTTAACAGTTTAAAATCCATCTATTTTAAAAATAGCAATTTCAATTCAATTAATAATCAATTTTAAAATCCATCTACTGACCCACCCTCCTTGTCTTTTTCTTTTTTATTCTCTTTATTTTTTTAATTACGTTAGTTTATTTAACCAATCGATTTAATCCATTTATCTCTCCTGGGTATTTACATAGAACTTGTTCGTTGCAGTTCATTAGTCAGAGTGAGGCTTATTCAGATTAGTAATTTTTATTTTATTTATTTTATTTTTCTTTTGGGAGATGGGGGGGGTTTCCTAGTTTTCTTGCGAGTTGAAGTTGTTGCTGTTCATTGGTCAGAATCAACATAAAAAATTAAAAATAAAATAAAAAACCCCTCAGTCACTATTAATACATGGAAAGGAAAAGAAGGTAAAGAGGATAAAGAGGGAAAATACCTAATTAACTCCTGGTACTTTTTAATCCATGCTCCGCATGTGAAGATGACCAAGTATTTTAAAAAGAAATTAGCATAAATATTAATGGTGTTATATTTTAGCCAATTTAGATATTAAAATATCAAAAAAAATTATTAACTTATAATATTTGATATAGTTTAGATACCACTTATAATATCTGATATAATTTAAATACAAACAATTCAATTAACCTTTTAAATTAAAGTGTATGAGAATGAAAATATAAATTGTAACAATACACATAACATATAAGCAATATATATAATATTTAAAAAAAATTATTTTTCAATGAAAATTTATTAATATGAATGTCAAACTATGTGACCTATATACAATGTGAGCACATTTCCAAGTGAATATGATTTTTTTTTGTTTTGTAAGCAATAGTAAATATAGATTGCTCTTTGTGTAGTATAAAAATTAATATTGTTTAAATTTATATGACATAAATACGCAATGAATTTTAAAAATAATTATAAATGATAATTAAGAGAATATTATATACACCAATTGTGGTTATCTCTATTTCAACTTCGATTGTGTAGTTTAAAACGTTTTATAAATACCTTTTATGAAGTTCAACTCTTTTAAAAAAAAATTATCTCTCCTATATGGTATCATAAAATGAATTAAATATCTTTACAATAAAAAGAATGATTTAACTGCTTGTTATTTATTTTATTTTATTTTCTTTCTCCATTCATCGTCTTCCCCTTCTCCTTTCTATTTTTTTTTCTCTTCCTCTCTTTTTTGTTTTTCATTCCTCATGAATCTTACTGAAATTCTTATACATATACTGTGTAATGTGCAAACGAGAAGCTGAGTTATGTAAATTCTTCGACATTCACCAAAAAATAAAACAAAAAAAATTGTAACTTCTCCAACTATGCACGAGCAATGACCAAAAACCATTTTTAGTTTACCAATATATTTTAATTTACCAATATATTTTATTTTAGCAATATATTTAACTTTTACTATGAATCATAAATTTAATTAAATATAAATCAATAATAATAAATTTATTATATTATATTACGAGTCCAGACTCGGATAATTTTATTAGAGATAATAATGACGGTGCCGCTGATATATTATTACATTATTATTATTTTTGGAGTGCGTAATTTAAACTCTAATTAACCAGTGGTCTCCACCGAAGACTCGTCGACATCAATTTTCACAAATTCATTGTTCTCTCCTACGAAGATATAAAATAAAATATTTACCCACTCCAGAACGAGCATCAAAACTAGCTAATATATATGTATTGAAATTGTTCATGTAATTAAGCTAGCCACCAAGTGTTCCTATCTAGCATGAATGCACGATGACAATCGAAACATGTTCGAATTCTTCATCATCATCGTGCAAAAGGAAAAAATACGAAGTGTTCCTCAGCTTTAGAGGCGAGGACACACGCCACAGTTTCACAGACCATTTATACCAGGATCTGATTCGCAGCGCAATCGATACCTACAGAGACGACGAGAAGCTTGAAAGAGGAGAAGATATTTCAGAGGCACTTTTGGAGGCCATAGAAGAATCGAGATTCGCAGTGGTGGTTCTTTCGGAGAGGTATGCTTCTTCGACTTGGTGTCTCAAAGAGCTTAGCAAGATTGTGGAATGCAAGAAAGAGAGGGGGCTTGTGGTCCTCCCGGTCTTCTATCGCGTCGAACCAACCGAGGTATGGAAACAGATTGGGAAATTTGGGAAGGAATTTATGAAACTCATCAAAACCGATGTACCAAATTTCGTCAACAAATGGAGCGAGGCTCTGTTTCAAGGAGCCAGCGTCTCCGGATGGGATCTCAAGGCCAGGTATGTACTCTGCCGCTGTCTTTCTCATCTCTTTCTTTCTCCATTTTGTTTTGGTTAAAGGTTTTTTTTTATATATATAAAATCAGAGTTTCGCTACATAGGCTACATTATTGTGGATTTTTATGGACTTTTAGCAATAATTAATGCATATTTAACATTTTTTTTCTTTTTGATATGATTTTTTTTTTATCACTCAAATATATTACATTATTTTTCATTCTCGTTGCAATTTACTTTTAGATCTCCGATCAATGTAAAAATGGTCATTTACTAAGTGTTATTACTAATACATTAAGTTTATTTTAAAAGAGAATAAAAGTGAAAAATGATTTTTTTTTTGGCTAAANGTTATTACTAATACATTAAGTTGATTTTAAAAGAGAATAAAAGTGAAAAATGATTGTTTATAAGATAGATAGAGGGCTAATGAAATTAAAAGAGTAAAAATGATTAAATTGGCACTTAAATTAAACTAATTTTGGCTGAGCTCACAAAAATTCACAATCGTATAGCCAACTATATAAAACTCTATAAAATAAACAGTTTACAAAATAGCTGCCTTTGTGAAAAAATGTTGTTTCATTCATATTTTTTAAATTTTTATCATTTACATTTCCTTGTAGAAATACTAACTGAAAATTTTAAAATTTTAGAAATTAAATTGTAATTAGTGAAAGCTTTAGGATGAAATATTCCCAAATGAAAATTAAAACAGAAACTTAAGAAATAAGAAGTTGTTTGGGAATTCGGAAAATAGAAATGAGAGATGATTATAATTAAAAGCCCGTTTGGTCGTCTATTTTGAAAAGTGTTTTTCTGTTTTCAAAAATAGGAAAATTATTCCCTAAAACACATATAAGGTGTTTGACATTGTTATTAAAAAGAAAAAAGAAAAAAGAAAAAAAAAAAACAGAAAACAGAAAACAAAAAAATTGTTTTATGTTTTCAAAACTCTAAAAACATAGAAAAACAATTTGTTGGTATGAAAGCTCCCGCTTCACAGTGTGAGCTTCCGATCTCACCTGTTGAATACTGGGTACCTAAATCCGAGGCCAACCAATTTTTTTTTCTACGACTCTGATATTTGTAGTAATTACAATTTAATTTTTTAAATTTTGAAAATGAACAGTTAACATTTTAAAAATAAAATGTATGGATAATATTATTTTGAAGAGTATAAATGAAATAAAGGTGGAAGATGATTTTTTAAAGGCTTATTCACATTGTTGCTTCCAAATCCTTGGAGTGTGAGACAATTTGCCGTTTAATTTTTAAAATTAGCAGTTATGCTTTCTATAATCTTAAAAGTTGCTATAATACCTTTTACTTTTTTTTTTTTTCCACGTGCTTCTCAGGTTCTACGTCTATAACACTAATAGAGAAATATTGAGCGATGAATATGAAATTGACCCTTTGTTAAAGGGTACGACGCCAATTTTAATTGGTGAAGGATAAATTGTCATACATTTTAAAAGTTGGGAGAAATATTACAAATAATTTTTTTTTTAAAAAAATGAGAGAGACCAAAATGTATTTAAGTTTAACCTAACTTTTTTTATTTTTATTTTCCGAGAACCATTCAAATATCAAAAAACATTACCGAGATGTGTCTGTAGGGGGAGGGAGGTCTTTTGGACATTTTTTGGGAAGTGTATGGAGAGATTATTGGAATAACAGCTAATATATATGAGATTCCATCCATAAATGAAAATTTAATTTTGACAAAGCAAGTTCACACTTTGCTTAATTTAGTTGCACAATTATTCTTCTCTCTTCAGGCATGAGTCAGAGGTTATTTAGGAAATCGTTAAAATGATTTCAAAAGTTGTCAATCAATTCCCAAGTCGTAACATGAACTTTGTTGGAATGGCTTCCCGTGTAGAAAAAGTGGATATGCTATTGAAAATTGGGCTGGAAGATGTCCGCACCATAGGGATATGGGGTATGGGGGGAATTGGCAAAACCACTCTCGCTCAACAAGTTTACAATGCAAATTTCAACAAATTTGAAGCAACTGGTTTCTTAATCAATGCAAGAGAGGAATTTGAAAGAAGTGGTACTGTGGTTCACTTACAAAACCTTCTTTACAAACAGTTGCTTGACATTAAAGGAAACATACATAATGAAGATATGGGAATCAATGTATTAAGGAGGAGATTACGGTCGAAAAGGGTGCTAATCGTCTTAGACGACGTTGATCGATTAGCTTAGCTAAAAAATTTAGTTGGAAATGCTGAAGAACAAGATGAGTGGTTTGGTCCAGGGAGCAGAGTGATTGTGACAACTAGAAATAAGGACTTGTTGAAGACATATGGAGACAATAACATATATGAGGTCGATAAACTAACCAACGATGAAGCTCTTCAGCTTTTATGTCGGAAAGCCTTCAAAAATAAGCAACAACCTTCAAGTGATTTGTTGAAGCTTTCCAGGGATGTTGTGGAATATGCTGATTGCCATCCTTTAGCTATTGAAGTTTTGGGTCCCTTCTTACTAGGGAGACCGATAGATCAATGGAAAGACACATTAGCTAAGCTGAAGAAAACTCCTCAACAAGACATTGTTTCAAAGCTTCAAATAAGTTACGATGGATTGGATTATAGTCAGCAAAACATATTTTTGGACATAGCATGTTTCTTCAAAGGAGAGGATGAATATCGTGTAAAAAAGATATTCGAAGGTTGTGATTTTAATCCGACGATTGACATAGAAGTGCTTGTTGAAAAATCTCTTATAGTTAAGAAAGGAGATAAATTATTGATGCATGATTTATTACAACAGTTGGGTCAAGACATTGTTCGCCGAAAACATCCCAATGATCCGGGAAAATGGAGCAGGCTGTGGTTAGATGAGGATGGACGCAATGTGTTTGTAAAAAATGGGGTAAGAAATCTGATTCAAACACATTCTGTATAAATTTGTAATTTAGGTTTCCTTATGTTACATGCTGACATTCATTTGTATTGGCTTGACATGCATTAATGTTGAATCCACTTCTTTCAGCAATAGCTTTTGTGATAGATAGTAACTCAACTTGTTATTAGAGTATTGGTGACTGTTAGCTACAGGTTTTGGAAATAGATGTTAACTTAGGCATTGCATATATCTCAATGTATAAATATACTTTCTGTGTTGATGTATATGAATATAGAAGTTGATATATTTATGATACATTCTTCACTTTAAACCTTACCCTCTTTATTTTTCAATTTTTTTTGCTGAAAACATTTTTTCCTTGTTACAGGGAACACAAGATATTGAAGGCATATTCCTTACTTTGCCTGAAGAGCTACCCTTGAATAATGACTCGATCTCAAAGATGACAATGCTAAGATTATTAAAGCTTCGTAATGTGAAATTTCTCCAATTTAATGGAAAACTTTCTAATAACTTGAGGCTTTTGGAATGGCACAGATTTCCTTTAGTCTCTATGCCATCAAGTTTTCAACCTAATGAACTTGTTGAACTCATCATGCCTAACAGCAGCATCCAAAGACTATGGAAGATAACTCCTGTAAGTTTTCTTTTTGTTGGTTCGTTTTGAAAGTTAATAACAATAAATCTTAGCTACTGCGAGTATTTGATCCAAACCCCGGACTTTAGTAAGGTTCCCAATCTTGAAAAGTTGATTCTTGAAGGTTGTAAAAGATTATCACGGTTTCAACCAGAAATTGGCATGCTCGAAAAACTCATTTTATTGAACTTGAAAGATTGCGAATCTCTCAAGGATCTCTTCAAAGGCATCAACTTCAAATCTCTCAGAACCTTTATTCTCTCAGGATGCAAAAAACTTAATAAGTTTCCAGAGATTGTCCAAAATATGGATCATTTGGCTGAACTTTATTTGGATGAGACTGCTGTGCAGGAGTTGCCAATGTCAATCAAGCACTTGACGAGCCCTACTTTGTTGAATCTAAGAGACTGCAAGAACCTTTTGAGTCTTCCAGATGTCACATTCTGNTTTCTTGTGAGATTTTTATTTTCTACTTTCAATTTTCTTTATTTTTTTTTTTAAACTTGATGATAGGTTATTATGTGCCTTATAAAATATTTATATAAATCCAAAAAAATAAAAAATAAAAAAATTCAATACTTACATCAAAATATGTATAACTTCCGCGCAGAAAACTAGTAAATTATATATATGACTATTTGACATTTAAACTCCTTAATTACTAAGTTAACTTTATCCTACCGATTCCAGTGCCAACTCCAATTATTCCATCAAGTTCACTTCTTTTTCTTTTCTCCATCTTTTTACTTTACAAGAAACAATATTCCCCAAAATCCAATTCAATCCCCACCCAACCTTTTATCATCTAATTAATCACATAAGGCATATATTATCATAGGCCGGCCTACCTAGCTACTAGTACTTCTATAATATATATATATATATATATATATATATATATATATGAAGCTTTTTAGGAGAAAAAAAATTATATTTCTCTTTCTTGCTTTACAATGGTTACAATACGCCTATTTATACACATAAAAAGTAACGTAAACTAAGAAAACTATGTATACTAAAGAAACTATACAATTAGGAGAATTCTGTAATTAAGGCTGTACAATCAAAGAATTAATAAGAAAATAATACTGCAATCAAATCAACTTAAATAAGAAAATCATATATATTGGTCAACACTCCCCCTCAAGTTGGATTGGTGCATAGATATCACACATATCCAACTTGAAAACTATTGTATGGAAAGACCTAGCACTAAGTTCCTTACTAAATACATCAGCAAGCTGGTCCTCTGATCTCACATAAGATAAATGTAAAGATCCATCTTTTATCTTCTCTTTTATGAAATGACGATCAATTTCTATATGTTTTGTTCAGTCATGTTGAACTGGATTTTTTGCTATACTGATGGTAGCTTTATTATCATAGAATAAGGACAAAGTGTTCTTTCTTAATAACTTTACTTCCTTTAATAACTTCCTTAGCCAAAGAAGCTCACAAACCCCTTGAGTCATAGCCCTGTATTCTGCTTCAGCACTTGATCGAGCAACCATGCTCTGTATCCTCCATGTGAATAAGTTTCCTCCCACATACGTACAATAACCAAATGTTGATCTTCTATCATCTAGAGATCCAGCCCAGTCTGCATCTGTAAAAGCTTCTATCTAAAGATACCCATGCTTGGAGAACAAAAGTCCTTTTCCTGGTGCAAATTTCAGATACCGAATGATGCGAAGAACTGCCTGCCAATGCAACTCACGAGGATCATGCATGAATTGAATAACCATGCTAATTGCATATGCAATGTCTGGTCTAGTATGTGAGAGATAAATCAACTTTCCAACCATTATTTGATGTCTCCCCAAATCAACTGATGTACCTACTCTTGCGTGTAATCTGTGATTGGACTCAATAGGAGATTCTACCGGCGTGCATCCCAACAGACCAGCTTCTTCTAGAAGATCCAGGATATAATTCATTTGAGAGATAAAGATTCATTTTTCTGATCTAGCAACCTCTATTCCTAGGAAATATTGAAGCTTTCATAGATCTTTGATCTCAAACTCTTGAGCCAGAAGTTTTCTGAGTCAAGTTATCTCCTCTGTATCATCACTAGTCACAACAATATCATCAACATAAACGATGAGTAATGTGATCTTACCCTTACGATACTTGATAAACAAGGTATGATCTGCATTACTCTGTCGATATCCAAAGGAGATCATGGCCTTTCTAAATCTTCCAAACCATGCTCTAGGAGTTTGCTTCAATCCATATAAGGCCTTTTTTAATCTACACACCTTGCTTTGTGTGTTTGCATCATTGAATCCTGGTGGAATCTCCATGTACACTTCCTCCTCTAAATCTCCATGCAATAATGCATTTTTAACATCAAACTGCTGTAAATCCCAATCTAGATTAGCTGCACAAGACAACAGAATTCTGATAGTGTTCATTTTAGCTACCGGAGCAAATGTCTCTTTGTAGTCTACACCATAAGTCTGAGTAAAGCTTTTTGCCATCAGTCTGGCTTTGTATCGATCAATGGACCCATCAGCTTTGTGTTTTACAGTAAACACCCATTTGCATTTTACTGGTTTCTTTCCAAAGGGAGGAGCCACAAGTTCCCAAGTCCCTTTTTTATCCAAAGCCTTCATCTCCTCAATCATTGCTCCCTTCCATTCTGATTTTTGGTAAGCTTCTTTCCAATCCTGTGGAATAGAAACAGAAGAAACAGACACAACAAAGGCTCTATACGAGGAGGACAATGAATCATAGGAAACAAAGTTAGATAAAGGATGTTAAGTACAAGACCTAACACCCTTTCTAAGAGCAATAGGTAAGTCTGAATTAGAGCTAGAATTATCAGGCAAAGAGCACTCACCACAGGTTTCTTGTTCAAGAACTGAATTCGGAGACGATTCTTGACCCGACAGAGGCTGTGCAATGGATTTATCTTTCCGAGAGTATGTTTTAAAATTAGGCTTGTTTAATCTCCCATCATTACGGAGCTCCCCCTGACTTGAACCATCTAGTATATGAACAGGCTCATTAAAGAGCATTGGAAGATTAGACATTACCTCTTCTACCTCATTCTCCCCCTGAAGAGGTAAGGTGGATGGACCAAAATCAGACTCAGACTCTCTAAAGGTAACATCCATACTTACAAAATACTTCCTAGTAAGAGGATGATAACATTTGTATCCCTTTTGAGTTGGAGAGTAGCCAACAAACACACATTTGATAGCTTTATGATCTAGCTTACCTGCATTTTGGGAATGGACAAAACAAACACATCCAAAGACCTTAGGAGGGACAATATAGGATGTTTTACCTTGCAAAACTTCTAAAGGATTTTGAAAATCTAGAACTTTGAGGAACATTCTATTGATAAGGTATGCTGCTAAAAGAATTGCATCACCCCAATAAAGTTTTGGAAGGTTCATGGTAAACATTAGAGACCGAGCTACCTCTAACAAATGCCTATTTTTCCGTTCTGCTACACCATTTTGAGCACTAGCATAAACACAACCAGTCTGGTGCAGTATCCCATGAGACTCCAAATAGGTACGAAATCCACCAGCGATGTATTCTGTACCATTATATGTTCTTAAGATTTTGACCTTGGCATCAAATTGAGTACAAATCATTTTGTGGAAGCGATGAAAACAAGAAAACACTTCACTTTTGGATTTCAACAAGTAAACCCAGGTTAAACGGGTACAACAATCTATAAAGATCACAAACCATCTATAACCAGACAATGAAACAGTTCAGGTAGGTCCCCATACATCATAGTGAATAGTCATAAAAGGAACAAAGCTTTTATTATTATGTGGAGCATAAGAACTTCTTTTATGTTAGCAAACTCACAACCATCACAAAACAAAGAATAAAATTTACCTTTTTTAAATAAACTAGGATAAAGTTTTTCCAAGACAAAAAAGGATGGATGTCCTAATCTTCTA
Organism: Ochetophila trinervis; assembly: GCA_003254975.1. NCBI lineage: Eukaryota > Viridiplantae > Streptophyta > Magnoliopsida > Rosales > Rhamnaceae > Ochetophila > Ochetophila trinervis. Next base: position 29,328 of record QANX01006106.1, read on the forward strand.
TGCCATTGAATGATTTCTTGATGGACATTAACAGAATCACCTAACAAAGTTTGATTTAAACTAGGTACTAGGCTACGACCACACTCATCAAAAAGATACAAGCCATCGTGCAGTCTACCAGTGCCTATCCTCTTCCCTGTTTTCAGGTCTTGAAACACGCAATGGGTTGGGAAAAAATCAATTTTACAATCAAGAGCTTGGGTAAGTGAACTAACAAATAAAAGATTAACAGGTAAAATGGGTACATGAAGAACTGAAGATAAGTTAATATTAGGTGTGCAGTTAACAGAACCTGTTCCAGATATAGGAGTAAAAGATCCATCTGCAATACGAACATTTTCTTTTCTAGAGCAAGAAGAGTAAGAATGAAAACTGTTGGAAGAATCTGTCATGTGTCTTTTTGCTCCAGAATCTATAACCCATAAACAAGTATCAAGATTGGCAAGAAATGCATTACCTGTTTGCACAAGCTGGGAGGAAGCAACAGAGGTTGATGGAGAGCCAAGCTTAGACAAAAGACGCTTGAGGTTCTGGATTTCCACATTGGAAAAAATCTCACTGGAATTTGTCTCCTTAGGTGCTTCTGCAGTCTCAGATAGATTTTCTTATGCTCTCGAAAAGCTTGTCTGCTTTCCACCACGTCCCCTAGTTGGTCAACCATGCAATTTTCAGCACATCTATTTAATGTGTCTAGGTTTTCCACAATAATCACAATGTAGCTGATCCTTATTTGAAGATGTGTAATGTTTGGTTTTATTATACTCACGAGAGGTATTCATAACCAATCTGGAATTCTCTACTAGAGTTGTGTCTATCATGACACTTCTTCTACTCTCTTCCTGCTGCACATAAGCATATGTTTGCCTTAAAGGAGGCAAAGATTCTTTTCCTAGTACTTGAACTCTTATCTGGTCATATTCAATATTCAATCTGGCAAAGAAATCATATATACGTTCCTTGTCCACCAATTTTTGAAACTTGACAGCATCAGTAGAACAAACAGCTTGGAAATCCTGATAGTAATCAATGTCCTGCCATAGACCACGTAGTTCAGAAAAATATTGTGAAATAGTCATCTCACCTTGTTTTGTGCCATGAACTTTATTCCGAAGTTTATAAATTTGTGCATCATTGCCCATTTGAGAATAAGTCTGAGACGCTGCTTCCCAAATCTTCGCAGCAGTATCAAGCAATAAATATCCTCGAGCAATCTGGGGACTCATAGAATTGATTAACCATGACATAACAAAGGAATTCTCCGACTCCCACTTATTATATTTTGCATCAGTAGGTTCAGGTCGTTTGTTTACTCCATTAACATATCCATGAAATCCTCTTGCTTTGATGGACAGAAGGCAAGACCTTGACCAAGCAAGGTAATTAGATCCATCAAACCAAATAGGACTAATTTGTAGAGAAGGGTTCTCACTATTTGGAGTCACTAGTTTGGCCATTTAAACAAAAAATAGAGAGGAATCGGAGAAACAAAGTCAAATCCCTAAAAAAAAATTAGAATCGTGACCAACAAAGGGTGGAACTTGGCCGGAAAGGAAGCCCAAGAAAGTCTGAGGACAGCGGCGAGAAAAGCAACAGCGAAAGGACGTGCATGCGCTTTCAAGCGCCTACCCGTGGATCGGAGCGTTGGAGACTTCGTCGGCGCGTGTAGTCACTCTCGGTGGTTTTAGCGGATGGATCGTCAACGGCTGGGCTTTCTTTTCGGACAGGAGGTGAGAAAAAACGAAACACCTTTCAAAGAAGATCTGAATATGGTTTTGTCACAAGTTTTTGCAGAAGAAAAAAAAATAGCTTAGGGAGAAAAACACTCAACCAAAAAACAGCTAAAGCTCTGATACCATGAAGATTTTTAAGAGAAAAGAAATTGTATTTCTCAATCTTGCTTAACAATGGTTACAAGACCCTTGTTTATACACATAAGAAATAATGTAAACAAAGGAAACTATACAATTAGGGGAATCATATAATTAAGGCTGTACAATCAAGGAACTAATAAGGAAATAGTACCGCAATCAAATCAACCTAAATAAGGAAAACATATATACTAGTCAACATATATATATAGATTATTTTTCTGTTTACAAGCTAGAAAATAAATAAATAAAATCTAGCATATGCTCAACCACATGTATATATATATATATATATGGTTGTATTGCATTTTAGTATCTTTCAAAATTAAATATGTTCAAATATGAATTTCTATAATTAATTTGTATAATTGATACACTATAATTTAAAAAAAATTGCACATTTATCTAATTTAATTAAAATTGACAAATTCTGTCAACTTAGAAATTACGTGCATAGCATATGATCCTCAAAATTAATTTCTTCATTTTCTATTATACCAAAACTTAACAAAAAAAAATTATAGAAAATAAAATTTGAAATTTATTTATAGCTTTTCTTTGTGTTTTTAATTTTTTTTTTAATTTTTAAAGAAGAAACCAATTTTGAGAGTAACTTTCTATATATTACTTTTAAGTTGACGGAATCTATCAATTTTAACTAAATTTGAAAAATGTGTAACTTTTTTCAAATTACAAAATATCAATTGCACAAATTAATTGTACAGACCTTTATGTAAACAAATTTAATTTAAAAAAATATTATTATGCATTTAAATATATATATATATATATACAACCACGTTATAAACCCTGAAGTCGGGGTTTATAGTGTCCCTGACAGTCAAAATTCCCCAACACCCAGTCAAAATCAACCCCAATTTTGACCCCACGTGCCTCCCACGTGATTAGCCCAATTACACCCCCCTTCCCCCCTGTGATTCAGTTTTCATTTTTTTTCTTCTCCCTTTCTTCTGCGCTTCTCCTCTCCCTTGCCTACCACTGAAATTCCCGGTTCTCGGCTCTCATCCCCTGCCTCCCGTAGCCCAGAGTAGAAACAATGGAATTTCCAGCTCCATGGCCGAGTAGAAACAGAGCCTCTGGAAATCCCCCCTGCCTCCATGCAATGTGCCCTAGCTTTCTCCTTCCCTAGTTACACATCTCCCTCCTTCCCATCTACGCACCAGAGCCTCCGTCCCTGTAGTCGAGCCCATTCCGGCTGTGTTGGCCATCCCGGCGATTGATCCCCCTGGCTGTGTTAAGCCTCCTTCCTCGGTGCCTCCTCGATCTGGTGGTTTATTTCATTTACTGTAGTTTATTTAGTTTTTATTTTTTTATTTTTTGGGTATATAGAAGATGCATTAGAAGCATGTAGGTGTTTTTTCTGGTTGAAATGGTTAAAATTTTCATATGTAGTTTATTTCGTTTTTGGTTTTTTTTTTTTAGATTGAAAATTGACTAACAGTTGTATAAGTTGCTATTTGTATATTTATTATATTCACACTTTTTATCAAAACTTGATTGTGAGCAATGCTGTTTGTGATTTTTTTGATACTATGCCATCTGAATGTTTCTTATGTATAATTTTGCTCTTTGTTTTTACCTTCTGTCTCAGTGTGGGGCCATTTATGATGGTAGAACAAAAAAACAGGTTGAGAATACATCCTTGAGTGAAGAGGTGAATGGAACACTTGAAGGGGCTGGGGATTATGAAGATCATAGGAGTGAATCCCACGGGGATTATAATTTTGCTCTTTATTTTTTTTTTCTTTCAACAATGCTCTTAGAATATATAGCACTAACCAGTGCATATTTGACACTGGACATAGAATCCTTTTAACATTGTTTGTATCTCGTATTTGCATCATTTTTGTTCTGGAATTACTGTTTGAACTTCATAATCTATTCTCTCTTAAGAGTTTTACTTTGTCAATGAAATTTTTTGTCTTTGCAGAGAAGACGGGCATTATTGCCCCATGCCATATAGATAAAGAGACATTTTGCCTAATTATTGTTACAAATCACATTATTAATTTTACTTTGTTAGAGACATTTTACTTTGTTATTATTGTAATTATTATTTTTTTTTTCTGAGATCCATTATTCACAATCCCATAACTCTCTCATATTATAATTACAAACAATCCCATTTTTTTAATGTCATCTCTTTTATGTATCAATTTGTTGTTATATATAAATAAAAACATGATAATTAATTTTTTATGTTTATTTCACTGGGTTATCACTAGTTAATCTATGCCAACGATTAGATTTCCATCGATTATGTGTTAAATTCCAAAGCATTTGCGATTTAGTTAAGGTAAAAGAAAAAGAAAAACAAAAACAAAAGAGGCTGCACTTGAGTTTTCTAAATAAATATATTGACAGGTTCTAGGAATCCTGGATACGTGCATTGGGCAAAAAGGAATCTTACAAGAATTTGACATATATTCTTATATATGCAAGAAAAATACATACAACAATGGACCAATAAACCTGAAATACATTTTGCCTCAAATTTTCAAATGCTAATATCATTAAGCATTTTGTAGAGCATTTATAATGGCATCAATTTTACTTGTACTGCAGTATTCCCATGCTACGTACAGACACTAAATGTACAAAACCTTCACCACAATCTGTTGAAATAAAGCACAAACTACACTCAATCTTGGATGGTTATCAGTTGAAAACATTTACTGTCCTAGCTGCATCTCAATCTGGTGCCTATGTACCCTTAAATACACATCTACAAAAGGCTATATAACAACGTATGAATAACCAACAATTTGAACTTCTCTCCCTTGTGGTGTGCTACCTCTTGATGCCTGCCTCCATTGAAAGCACCCGCTAACAGACATTCATAATATATGATAAGCATGAGTCAAGTATGAATAACCAAACAAAATGATCCAACAATAATGTTTGGCTTTCAAGAGATATATAAACCAATAAAATAGAATATAAATGCCTTTTCCTGCACAGGAACAACCCAACCCACCCCCCCCNCCCCCCCCCCAAAAAAAAAAAAAAAACACAAACTCACTTGGTTGATCCTCACAGCAAGCAGTTTACCTGACCATCAAGCCAAACTAAAGCACCTACATGCTTCTAATGACCAATCTCAAAAAAATTCATCTTAGTCGACTAAGGCTTCTACATTATATTATGTGTTACAGACTTTCTATGTGGCCACCTAAACCACTTACAGTCTTGTCAAATTCCTACATATGAAAATTTTAACCACTCCAACCAGAAAAAACACCTACATGCTTCTAATGCATATTCTATATAGAAAAAATAAAAAATAAAAAATAAAAAAACAAAAACAAAAACAAAAACGAAATAAACTACAGTAAACGAAATAAACCACCAGATCGAGGAGGCACCGGGGAAAGAGGCTCGACACAACCGGGGGGATCGATCGCGGGGACGGTCGACACAGCCAGAATGGGCTCGATTACAGGGACAGAGGTTCTGGTGCGCAGCTAGGAATGAAGGAGATGTGTAATTGAGGAAGGAGGAAGCTAGGGCACAGCGCATGGAGGCAGGGGGGATTTTCGGAGGCTCTGTTTCTCTCGGCCATGGAGCTGGAAATTCCGTTGTTTAGAAGAAAAAAAATAAAAACTGAATCGGGGGGGGGGGGTGGGCTGATCGCGTGGGAGGCACGTGGGGTCAAAATTGAAGTTGATTTTGAATGGGTGTCGGTGAATTTTGACTGTCGGGGACGCTATAAACCCCGACTTCAGGGTTTATTGCGTGGTTGTATATATATATAGAGAGAGAGAGAGAGACACACACACTCCATATATCTAGTGAGAAAGGATATTAATTTAAGTTTTTTTTTTTTTCTCTTTCTTGTAGTTAGTTCTATTTAACTTAAAAAGTTGAAAAAAAATAATAATTGATGTAGTAGTTTAGTAGTACTACTATATCCATAGTATGGTCCAAGTTTGAGTGGTTCGAAGGGACTTCTCTTTTTGTGCCAGTTAGTACTTGGTAATTAGAGTTTTGGTCATGGGTGACTCAAAAGAGGTGAGCTTGTCGGTCCCTTTGAGCTTCTCTCACCACCACCACCACCCCCATTGCCACAGCACCACCATGCCCTAGAGCCCCAACTATTTGCCCTTTCCAAGGCCACCATGTCCTCCTTTAACTTGCCCATGAATCTCTAATTTCAGATTCCAAAAAAATTAAACTTAAAATCAAAATGAGGCTAATAGAGTATAGGTCAATTTCGGTAATTGTCACATTTGGCATCACTCTCTCACTTTTGGAAAATATATATATATATACTTTTTTTTTTCTTTTTCTTTTTATATGTTCCTTCTTTGGGACAGGATAAAGGTGCCAATTTCAAAACCACCCTAGATGTTGAAGTACTAAAAAGGTGACTACAGCACCGTAAACCATTATAGCAGGACCATAGCTTTTGATGGTTCATCGGATGAGGGTGATTTTTTGAGGTTTAACCAGACAAATGTGGTGGGGTTTGTTATGATACCCAAACCCAAAAGTTCAAAAAGTATGTATGGTTGATTTATACAGATAATAATTAGTATATGGAAAATGGAGCATGGTAAAGTACCTGTTAAATCTCTTTCTCACTTTGCTTGCTTTATATTGAAATTAAAGTATAGAAATTCAATTTTAACCTATTTTTTATAACTTCCAACTTTTAAAAATAATTGTATTTATATACATGGCATATAAAACTCCGAGCCTTAGTGACGAGGAGGTCTCAAATTCGATCCTTGCTATCCCATTTAAATTTCTATTTACGTTGAATTGTTGTTTGGATTGTTTATATTTATACCTTTTGGGATAAAGGTTCGTGGTAATTGAGGCCTGTCCTCAAATGCATGTGTTTACCTGCCCGTTAAGGAATGCCTTGCGTTTTATTGGGCCTAATTTATTTAATTTTTCTAACAAGGTCAACATTGATAGGCCCAATATATTATATTTAGGATTTCAAAACAAATTAATTAGCACCCGTGATTAAAGTATATAATTGGCTCATTCCTAGCAACAAAAGAGTACAAACCAAAAATATAAAAATAAATCAAATAGATTTATATAAATAGTGGTAGGCAGGCCATAATTTAAGTGGAAGATTATAATTAAATTTGATTAAAAATTAAATGAAGGATGAGTTTCAAGTTCACATGCTTCGTAATGTGGATGGTTAAACTACCGGTGTCCATTCTGTAATAAAAATATATTTTGCGGAAGTGTAAAATCAATAACTCATAAAAAAAAATGTGACTGAATCATATATAAAATAAAATAAAATACTTTGCAGAATTTCTGTATTTAATGCGCAGTATAATGATTCTACTAGATTTACGATCTGCACCTGGGTCTACAGGCTATCACCAGATCTGCTATCGGATCTGCTACTGGATCTACCACCGGATCTGCTACTGGGATTTACCCCCGATCTGCTAGATCTTCCAGAACTAATCTCAGATAGTACAGCAGAGTGTGGACTCTATTGTATCTCAGGCAATAAACCAAGAATATTAGAAAATGAATATTTTCTCTAATATTTTCACTCGATGTTNCAAGTTAACCGTTGAATTTGCATGGATTTATTGGATTGGGTTTTGATCTATGTTTTAAGATTAAATTTAAAAGATTGATTTGATAAATTTTTGGTATAATATTATTAGGTGACTTCATAAGAGAGTTTAGGGGTAAAGGACAATTTTTTATTAGGATTTAGGGTGATTGTTGGCACTGCCGGTTTCAGGGTAAGGAAAGTGAGCTAATCACCAAGCGCCCCACAATGAGAGAAAGGCCCCTCAAATAATTTTCTAATATGTGTATTTTTCTTTATTTTTTTTATTCTATTAAACATTAGATTTTTTTTTTATTAATTTTTTTTTAAACTCCTATATTGAAATCAATCAAGCATTTATATCCATAGATATTTTTGATAATTAATTTTTTTCTTAAATAGCTAAACTAATTAAGTTGACATTATTTTTTCAAATTCAATATGCATTAGACACTCCTACATTAATTTGTTATTTTTACATGTGATTAATAGAATTATTTTTTTCCACAAAAAAATATACTTTTTAAAATTTTTAACTAGTAATTTTTCATATAAAAAAAATTATATACAAATTGAATATTAATTTTTATTTAAAAATTATTTAGCGCATTCTCAATTCTTGCCTTAGACCCTAAACAAGTTGAACCCGCCCTCATCATTGGAGTACATTGCATTTTTTTTTTAGTAAAAAGTAAAAGACTTACCTGTAGCAGGGTTATAGGCCTTGGAGTTATCTAATGAGTGGGTCAAACACAGGCGTCTTTTCAACCATGTGGGAGTCCACACTGGGGACCCATGTCACTGGAAACTCCCTCCCCCTCGTGCAGTAGGAGCGAAGATGAGCACTTGAGTCTAAATGGGGCTACCAAGACTCGAACTTCAATTTCCGTACTCGTAGATATGAATGCTCGGCTGACTTCTACCACTGAGCTACACCCTCAAATGCTTGGAGTACATTGCATTAGTCATTAGATAGGGATTGATGTTAATTTCTAAATTGTGTGACTGAAATGCCATGGATTTTAATTTTTTATCTTCTTAATCAACATCTTTCTTTATGTTTTTCCAAAGAATAATAGTAGACAAATTTTTTTACCAAATTTTTTTATCAAATGATAAATGTTAAAATATTAATAATTTATATATTTATATAATTTNCATATTCATATAATTTAAATATAAATAAATAAACTTTTAAATAGGTAACTAAGTCAAAAAACTAAATCAATTATATAATATCACATCATTCGTTGTGCCATTTGATAAAAAAGTTTGGTTAATATTTTATTAAGTATATCATTATTGTTAAAAATGATTTGTAGGCGACACTAAGCTATAGCCAAAATTAATGCGTGTGAATATGATTTTTTTTTCTCTCGTTTGGAGGTATAAGTAAAGCTTTTCCTTCTAAGCAAATACTTGCTCAAATAGCACTATATATGCAAAACCTTGCATAGAACGACCAAAGAAATATCTCAAAATTTGAGGCTATATCATACTTTTAATGGACTCCATTTGGCTTTGTTTACCACATATCTTTCAGGCATAAATTGCAGAACTACGGTACAATTTCAGCTTTTCTCTGTAAAGACTCTTCAGACTGTATCACCCACCAGGCCTCTTCTTTCTCGAAAAAGGACATTTTATAATGCAAACGAATTTAAGCTCTCAAAGTCCATAATTTTTCTTAACCCAGTGAATATTTTTACATAAAAAAAAAAACTACATTGGAAGCTTTTTTTCGTAGATGAAGAAATCTAAGCAACACGTATTATATATATATATATATATATATATAATCGTATACTTTAACGTTGTTGCAAGCATTCAATGCTTCTTAAAAGTATATATAAAATGTTTGAAGCGAATGAATTCCTTTCAATTGAAAAGCATTGTTTGGAAGATCTACATGTACATATATTTTACAATATTAATTTATATCATTTGAAAACCGTTGCCATGCAAAATCCCTGCATGCACTTGCAAATAATTAAACTCTCTGTAAAACTTGTTCAAAATAAAGGTAATTAATTACATTAATTGGTCACTGAATCAAGGACACAGCTTTTGTTAAAAATGAAATATATAAATTTTAGTAATAGTGATTAGACAACAAGGCACATGCATATTCTCAAGCACAGACACGCATTGCCTGGCGATTTTGATTACTATTGGTGGGTTTGTTTTTGTTTTTTGTTTTTTGTTTTTTGTTTTTGTATTTTTTTTTTTTTTTTTTTTTTTTTTCCTTTAGACTAAAAATGTGTCACCTAATGATGAACCCCAACCTTTTCCTTTTCAAATGTTTTGGCTTTGTCCCCCTTTAAAGGCAACTATATATTTGCTTTAGCAGCCTTTCAACAATCAACTTTAAGGTTTTAAAGAATTTTTGCCATGGTATGATTTTATTTTTTTTATATAAAAAATAAAGAAAATATAGGTTTAAAGCAAACATTAAGACTGTACAAACCCCGGTGACCACGTATGTCATGAAATTAATAACTTAAGAGGTTTCTTTTTTCATTTTTTTATTTTCTCTTTTGCTAAATAAGAAAAAAAATTGAATTTGTGGCAATTATTTAAACCCGAGATAAACTCTTAAAAAGAAAGATTTATTACAAGGTTTTGTCGTCTAGCACTAAAAAATTGGAATTTTTTTCTTATGGCATTTTTGTCACGAAATAAAAAGTCACCATTACATTTATATATGTTTAGTCACAACATACTAGAAATTTTATAATTACATATATACTTCTTGGATATTGGTCTTTTCCTAAGCTAAGCTTTACTTAAACTTTTAAAGATCTAAAGACAAAAAAAAATTGTCATCTTTGTTGATAGATCACTAATGAAATCTATATACTATATATAAAATATTTTAAATAGTTATAATTAAATGTTTTATTTTTTATTAGAATTTTAATATTAAAAATTAAAATAGAATTAAATCTTTTTAATTAAAATTTGCACACATAAGCTCGGCTGTTATTATTTTATTAGTTAACATATTACTATAACTTATATATAAATAAATAAATCTTAGAAGAGATAAATGCATTAACCAATTATATAGTTGATAAATATAGTAATAGACTATGTGGTATCTCTAGCATTATTTTTACTTTACTCTATTTTTTATTTAAAAACTTTCAAATATAGTTAGTTTTTAAATAAATATATATTAAATACATATTAAAATAATGGTCAAGTGCCTATTTATTATTAGAAAAAAGAAGAAGAAAAAAACTATGAAAATCTTAAAAAATAATTAAAAGTGCTTAAAAATCTATAAACATAAGAATTTGCGAAGAAATATTTTTTTAAACTTCTTTTGAAGTATAAGTGGCCAGAGAGTTAAAATCACTGAGAATGTATTACTAGATCTAGGGTTCAAATTTCAATATAGGTGAAAATCCTCCCTTCCCTAAGTTGAAATGAAAAAAAAAAATGTATAACTTTTATCTCAAATTACTCCATGTTAAGTATAAATTGTTAAGTATTTAAAGTTTTTTTTTAATTTTAATTTATTTTAGATAATTATATTGGTGAAAGGATATATATTCATGATTTTTTTTATCCATAAACTCTAAAAGAAGTAAATAAAGTTGCATTAAAGACTAAATTTGTGCATTTATTATAAAATGTCCTCATTTGGAAGTTTTAGAAACTTCAATGAAAGAGAAATAATTTTGACATACAATGAATTAGTGAGAACATATCATTAGAGCATCTTCAATTGTGATTTTTATTTTAAAAATAATAATTTTTAAAATAAAAAGTAAATTTTTTGTCAAATTCAATAACATTTTTTATAATTACTTTTTATTTTGCATTTTTTCATAAATAATTATGATTTATATTTTTTTTTTCCTTTTTTATCTTTCCTACACCAAAATATTATTTTTTTTAAATTGATACGAAATTATAATTAATATATTTAAATATAAATATATATAAAAAATTGTAAAATAATAAATAAAATTTTATATAAAAAATGAGTTTGACTTTCTATATTTAAAAAGCCAAACATCTCTTATTATTTTAAATTTAAAATGTTGATTAAAATTATTAAAAAATATAACTCTTTAAAACATAAAATATAAAAAATTTAAAAACTCTATGAGAGATAATCTTAGTTTGAATTTTAACTCTGAAAATGTATAAGCCTGCCAAGACTTTTTCTTTGAGGTTTAAATAAGCTTTCCTAGCAATTGGCCGGATTCCACCTATATGCTACTATATTGTAGCCAACATTCTAGCATGGTAATTACTAATTAATAAGGCATCCTAATAATTCCGAAGTGGTGGACATCAATTGGCAGAGATTTTAAGCCATTGAGCCAAAAATAAATTAAAATTATAACACTTTTAAATTATATTATTTATTAGAGTTAACAGTGCACTATTCTAGGATGACATAGATTATAGATCATCCACAGCTAAAGGACAACCCTTCCAAATTCCACCCCACTGAGATATCTTTTCTAATTGCAACTGCTTATAATTTGTGATGAGAGAGAGAGAGAGGGCCAATTATATATATATATATATATATATATATATTCCTGGATGGCTTCCTTGTATTTTATAAGTTGCAGAGGTTGGCAAGTATAAATATAGTTTTCCATAAAGAGTAGAGAATTTAAAAGGGTTTTGATTAAAAAAAATGCAAATTAAGCAATAAAGCCCACTGCTATGGCAGTGGTAAGCATCATTGCCAGACCCTAAAAAGGGATGTAGGGAACTCTGGGAAAGGTACCTCACCATTCCTGCTTTACACGGTTTACACCAAACTTTTTTTTTTCTTTAATTTGGTTATAAATTAATAAAATACTCATTAATTTTCTTTTCAAACACTTTTTTTTTTTTTTTTTTTGAAATGAGTAATAATTGATGGAATTACTGAACCAAAATTCATTTTGAACATAAATATTAATTAACAGAAATATTTTAATTTCAAAGGATAAATTTAACAAATTATAATTTCTAAGCAAAAGTAATAAGAAGTCATGGTCCAAATTATTTGTTCTAGAACAAATTGACAGAATCAAGCGATGGTCCAAAATGTTTATATTTAATTATTTCCTTCATATAAATTTTCTCCATAATGAATACGACTTCATTTCTGCTAAAATTGAAAATGCAACTATAAAATAGAAAGAAGAAACTTGCAAATTTGCAAAGTAAAGAAAAAAAGATATTTTTGAAATAAATGAAAGTAGATGGGAGATAGCCTTCCAATCACTGTTTGTATACATTAATTTCTTATAAACCTCATGTCATTTTTCAGTGTATGAAACGTAAGCAGTATCAGAAATAATTAATTGCTTTGGTTCATAATTTTTTTTGGTTGGTAATAAAAAATAATAAAAAAAGAGTTTTCTATTATAAAATCCTAGACCGATATTTTTATCCCATGTGGCATTGCAGTACGAAATTTTTGAAACAATAATAGAGCTGAATTAATGAATCATACATTCAAGAACTACTTCTAATCTAGAAATAACTCTTAAAGCCAACCTCCATCTATAAATCTAACAAGTTGTTTCTTCAAAAAAAAGACAAACTATAAATCACATAAAACCAAAGTATACGCACCAAACACTTTATTTTCTGTGCCAAACTTTGAATTGTAAAAAAAATAAAAATAAAATTGATTATACCCAAAATATACCAAAGTTTATTTTTTGGTAAAGAAAATTAGTAAAAACAATCAAGATTGAGCCCCATAATGCGCATGAAAATGCATGGGTTTTTGGCATTAAGCATGCAGATAGCATATGCAAATAACCAAGTGCGCGTGACAAAACTGCCAGCAAGGCATTTCCAACATATTTGAGAAATTGCCTCACTCCTAGAAAATGACATCTTTAAAAGGTGTGGTACACTTGTACATATAATATATATATATATAGATTAATTAGGAATTAATTGAGTTTGTATTCGCTTGATTTTGATTTCTTCTACTGCTATAGCATTTCATTGTAAAACTCTAGGTGCAGCGCAGAAGCTTAAAACAAAAATTTATTTCACAAATACATACAATGATAATTTGACTTGTTAAATCTTCAAAATACTAAAAAATTAATACAAATTTTAAAAACTCAAAATATCATTCAGTCAACTCATTTTTACAAACCTCAAAGTCGTCAATATATATAAGAGACATAATAAAACTTTAAAAAAAATATTTTTATTTTTTTAATTAGACTAACAACTAATAAATTAAAATATTTCAAAAATAAAAAGGAAAAAACTCATATATATTTTCCTAATTAAACTAACAGCTAATAAATTAGAAAATTCCAAAAATAAAAAGGAAAAGATCTCATATATTTTCTAATTAAATCAACAACTAATAAATAAAAATTAAATATAATATCTTTTAATTTCCTAACTAGACTAACAACTAATTAATTATATTCTATTAAAAAATATCAAACCAAATATATTATATTTTGCCCTAGGGAATAGTCAAATATTTCTTTCTTTGTCAAATAATTATCCAAACTGAACGAATAATATTTTGATGGCATTGAAGAATTAAAATAATTGAAGAAAAATGAAAGTGAGTTGGCTTTATTTTGTTGAAAATTTAGTTTAATCAAGATATATATATATATATATATATATATATATATAAATAAAGGAAAAAAAACAGAGTAGCTGACACAAAGAACATCTAGGGAAGTGAGAAAGAGAAGAGTCTCAAAGCAAAGAACTTTGGAAACCCAGACTCAAGTGTAATTCCCATCTGTCCTCAGGACCAAAGTAAAGAATAACAGAAATCTGTACCATTTTGCCCTATAAAATTTTACACAAAAGCTAAAGTTTCAGTCTTTGTATTGGAGACTGGAAACACAATCTCTCTCTCCTCTCTCTCTCTCTCTCTCTCTCTCCAATCCTTTCTTTTAATATATATATATATATATATATGAGCATGATTTCATCACGACCCGGTATTTATAACTCCATACCCACATGGCCAAAACTTTAAGAAAATCCAACCTATTTTTGTGTTTATTTTAATCAGCTCGTGCCCAGAAGTTCAACTTGTCAGAACATAAAAACCAAGGTGTATTAGAAGCTTGAAGAGGCAGACAGAAAGAGAAAGAGAAGGCTAGAACCTAGAAAGAAGAAGAATTATTTCGGAGTTCGAAAGCTTTTTGGAAATGGTGAGAGAGTAATTGGGTTTTCTTATAGAAATGGTGGTCAATTTTTGGATGGATTCGTCACTGGGAAGTGCATTTTCATGTACAGAACCTAGGAACAAATGGTATTATTATTTCGATCGCAGAAAAAGACAACCCAAATGCACACAAAAACAACCAGATTCAAGAAAAAAAACAAGCCCACGAAATTTCTCAAATATGGCTTCTAGCTGGTGTAAGATCTCCCCAATCATTCCCTCCATTCTTGTATTCTTTCTCATTGTTTCTTCTTCGGTCCCTCAATCCCATGCATCAGAATCCAGTGATTTCCATGCAAACAATCAGACTCTCCGGCCAGAGAAAGAGTTACAGAAGCTCAAGTTTATAAAAGCCCGTCTCAGAAAGATCAACAGGCCTGCTGTCAAAACAATTCAGGCATAACCCAACCCTGTTCTATAAAAAAAGAGTTTAAGAACTTTTTGAGTTTTTCATTTCCTCTGTTTCTTGCTCTGTTTTTGTTTTGTTTTGTTTTATATACTTATTCTCTGTTTTTCTTTTGCAGAGTCCTGATGGTGATCTTATAGATTGTGTTGTTTCTCATCTTCAACCAGCTTTTGATCATCCTCTATTGAAAGGGCAAAAGCCATTGGTAATATATATTTATTTAGCTCCAAATTGTAGTTTTAAGCTAAGAAAAGTGAATTTATGATTTTTATTTTATTTTGAAATGGGAAATTTTACTGGTTGAATTTTCAGGATCCTCCAGAGAGACCTAAAGAACATAAACAACATTCTGGAAAGGTTGAAGCAGATTTCCAGTTATGGAGGATGTCTGGTGAATCATGTCCAGAAGGTACAGTACCCATCAGAAGAACAACTGAGAAAGACATGCTAAGAGCTAGCTCTGTTCGAAGATTTGGAAGAAAAGTCAGAAGACATGTCAGAAGAGATTCATCCAGCAATGGACATGAGGTAAAGAGAGAGAAAAAAAGGAAAAGAAAACCCAGAATTGTTTTTCATTAGAATTTAATCCAAGTTTATTAGATTTCTCAAACAAAACCAATGCAATAAAAAACAAAGAAATGAAAAATGAGCATAGGTACAAACTTACACCAAATTGCTTTTTTATTATTTTTTTAATATACTTCTGAAAATATGTACGAGAGCAATAGAGTCAGGGATCACTGCTTTTGTCTTCTTCTTCTTCTTTTTTATTTTTTTATTTTTTTTATTTTGTTTCTAGGGGAATAATGTTAAATTTTCTTAAATTCTATATTGTTTTTAATTTAACAAATTTCTATGCTATGACTGAGCATGACCCAGTAAAGCAAGGGTTTTAGTCTTTTAGAGTTCCACTGAGATATGGGAAGCTGGATTTTGTGGGTTCCCATTTTTAGTAATTACAAACTTCCATGAAAGCTCTGGTTCATCTTAATTGCTCTAGTTATTTCAAAAGAAAAAAAAAAAAAAAAAAGATTTGAGAACTTGATGACCACTCCACATTGCATTGATAAAATATATATATATATATGAATTTTTTTATATAGAAATTAAAAGAACAAAATCTGAAAAATATAAAATAAAATGAAATTTGTTGGTGAAAAATTCATGTGAAAGTAACAAATCAATGAGTTATTTTTTTTTTTTAAAGTAACATATCAATGAGTTTTTTTTTTTTTTTGGTAATTAGTAACATATCAATGAGTTAGAGAATTAAAAGAGAACATATATTATAAATGTATAGTACATTATTAAAGGGGGGTATTTTTGGTTGACAGCATGCAGTTGGATATGTTAGTGGAGAAGAGTACTATGGAGCAAAAGCCAGTATAAATGTGTGGGCTCCACGCGTTGATAATCAATATGAATTCAGTCTCTCACAAATGTGGGTTATCTCTGGTTCTTTTGGTGACGACCTCAACACCATTGAAGCTGGTTGGCAGGCATGTCTGTTTTTTTATTCGTTTCTGAATTACATTTTCATTTTTCTTTCATAGCTTTTTTTTTTTATCCAGCGATGATAGTTAAAAGTTATTTTTCACTTGCACAATTAATATTGCAATTTAATTGAAACCATGTTTTCAAAACTACATATTAATTTGAAATCCAAGTCTAGAAAATGGACCACGAATCTGCAAATGAAAGACATGGAAAAGTGTTCAGCGAATTAGTTTGGGAAGGAATTTATATTAATGAAAGTGCCAAATGGCAAAATTATTATGTGTACTATAGTTGCTTAAAGACCCAGTCGAGTATATTTAATTTATGAAAGAAACTTTCAAACGCGCAAAACCATTGTGGTTGTCAACAATATTAAATTCAGAACATTGAAAACCCACTACTTATTTTCACATTCAAAGCTAGTTGTCACAGCTCAACAACCTTACATTCTCATTTAATATACATATATGTATATATGGATACACAGTCAATTCACATAAGATAACTCAATGATTTTACCATTAGAATTTGATTTATCAGTCTTTGATCGCTTTAAATGATAGTATAAATGCATTTAAATAAGTTCATATTGTTTAAAAAAATTTTAGTACTTCACTAAACTCATATATCACTTATATATATATATATATATTTAAATTGTAATTGTAGCAATGAAGTCTAATTTTCATTTAATCTTGTGCAGGTTAGCCCTGAGCTGTACGGGGATAAATATCCCAGATTCTTTACTTACTGGACTGTAAGTAATCAAAATACATATATACCATTTTCCTTTTCCTTCAACTTCAAGCATAAGATATATAGATTGTGTTACTTTTTGCCAAGAAAAATAATGAATTTTTTTCTTTCTACTTATTGATTTACAGACAGATGCATATCAAGCAACTGGGTGCTATAATTTGCTATGTTCAGGCTTTGTTCAGACCAATAATAGGATTGCCATTGGAGCTGCAATCTCTCCAACTTCCTCCTACAGTGGAGGACAGTTTGATATCAGCTTGTTGGTTTGGAAGGTAAATTTCTCTTCCATATTTTTTCTCATTGAGTTTTTTATTTTATTTTATTTTATTTTCCCCTCTCAGTGCTAGTAAAAACTGTGAACAAAGAAATGGAAAAATTAGGGGTTTTTTCAAAGTAAAAGGCAAGGGATTCTTGCGAATATAGTTGTAATCCAACATTCAAATATGCAAGACACTATAGGAGATAAAGACAGCAAAAAAGCACTTTTTGATGATAGATGATCCATGACCGTGTGATTTGTATATTTTCCTATAGTCATGAAAAAAGCTAAAGAAAGTCTTCCAATTTGATGGTGATTGATGGACCCTACTCTCAAAATATAGAAGTTTTCACATGTACTCTAAATGTTCTAGATAACCATGTTTAACTGATCTCAAGGTCAATTCAGACACCAAAACAATATTTGGATAAGTACCCTCTACATTTAGCCTAATTGTAGTTTTTCCAATGCTTTTTTCTGCTTTGCAAAAAAAAAAAAAAAAGATTCGCTTCTTTACCCAGCAAAACATATTATAGACTTTATACTCTCTTTATTTTTTTATTTTATTTTTTTTCTTTTCTGGCACAATTTTTCATCCAATGCTTTTCCACATACACATGGGTTGTAGAAATGAGAAATGGAAGAGTAAAGTAGAAGAAATGTTACTAAAGTTGGAATACAATGATGGGTATGTTTTTTTAGGATCCAAAGCATGGGAACTGGTGGCTAGAGTTCGGGTCGGGTGTTCTAGTCGGGTATTGGCCATCATTTTTATTCACTCACCTTAGGGACCACGCAAGTATGGTGCAATTTGGTGGAGAAGTGGTGAATTCAAGGCAATCTGGAACTCATACATCAACACAAATGGGGAGTGGACATTTTGCAGGGGAAGGATTTGGAAAAGCTTCATATTTTAGAAATCTACAAGTTGTTGATTGGGATAATAGTTTAATACCATTATCCAATCTTAAAGTCTTGGCTGATCATCCAAATTGCTATGACATACAAGGAGGGATTAATAATGTTTGGGGAAATTACTTTTACTATGGTGGACCTGGAAGAAATGTAAGGTGTCCCTAAGGGAAAATTTAAGGGGAAAAAAAAAAGGTATAGATATGTGGATTTTTTTTTTTCTTCTTTTTTCTTATTCTTTACATATAATTTTCTTTTTTTATTTTCTTGTTGGGGTGAATTGGGTTTCTTCTCAGAGATCGATAGGTCAAGTTTGGGGTATTCATATATTAATTTTCTTTGTTAATCCAATTTTTTTTTCTCTCTTTCTCTCTCTTTTTGGCAACTAACATGTGATCCATTGTGTATCAGTCCATTAATTTTAGGACTTCTGTATATTTGGAAAAAGAAATAGTGAATATACTATGGTTTGTGATTTTGATTTTTTTCTCTGATTTTATAGTATATTACTTCTAAAACTTACAAGAAAAACTGCAAATTGGTGTTCAATTTTAAAATACCAAATTACCAATTTGGGAACCACTAAATTGACCAAAATCTAACCCAGATCAATATGTTATAAAGACACATAAATGCTCAAATAAATGAATGGCCTACCCTCTTGGTGGGAAATATATTAATTTCTATTTCTATTTTTTTTTTAAAGCACACTCTTCCTTCCAAATTTTTTAAATATGTGATTCAGACACACCCAACTCTCTCTGTTTGACAAAATTAAAAAGATAGCAAAATCACTATTTGAGGAGACAGTGTCTGTAGATCTATAAATAGTGATAACATAATACGTCTAGCTATATATACAAGATTAATTGCACTTTGTTATCGTTAATTTGTAAGATTTTATTATTTAAGTTTTTAATTTTCAAAAATAAAAATGTAAACACTTAATTTTTAATTTATTGCATATTGATCTAATTTTTCACTAAGCCAAACAAAACTTGTTGAAAAATAAATGAAATAAAAAATATTAGAATGTTGATCAATGATAAACAAAAAAATAGTTATGGGACGAAACTGTTGCTAATTCGTTTGACAAAATTGATGATTAATTTTTAACAAATTTAAAAATTAAAGATCTAAATTACTATTTTTGAAAATTAAAAGTCTAAGTTGCAAAATTTTAAAAGTCAAAATACTAAATTACAATTAATTCACTACATAATTAGGGTGTGGGTCCAAACTATTAATAGATGACACTATATATATACATATATATATATATATATATATATATATACATATGCATAATGCATGTATCATGAAAAAAAATAAAAAATTACTATATCACAGAATAGTAACACTTGCTTGGCTTGGAAGACATTATATAATCGAGTAATCAATTTAGTGTCATTATAAGAAAAATGTTACTAATAAACAATAAATAAATAAATAAAAACTTAAATTAAGTAGAGTTGAGGACAACACGATTAGCCGCTAATTTGGGCAATTAATGTAAACATTATTTAAATCACTATAATAGCATATAGAGATTACATTGTTTTGCGTTCCCAAATGAATATGTTTTATATATGCATAATTTTCCAACAATCTTTTGCTTAAAGTCTACTTATTTTGTTGCTCGATTAATGGTTACCATTTTGATAATAGAAAAAGGTGTCAGACATTATCATACAATTCAGATTTGTTTTTTGTGAAATACAACTCATTCTAATGACTACTAATTATAATATCTATTAGATATCCTATCAGTATTTGCACGTCTCTAAGTACTCGATTCAAGTTAATATTATTATTTAAGAAAACAGTGAATTTGCTTTTAATTTGTTTTCAAATATATTTTCTAATAATTAATAAGGGAATAATTTGGTTTTAAAAAAATAAAAAAAAGTTAGATATTGAGAAAAGACAAAACACAAAAGCATAGTAGCAAAAGCGTGCAAGAATGCTTGGAAGCCAACTAGTACAAATGTGAAATAGATGTTCTCGAAACAGTTTAGGTGATAAATTTATCCTATTTTATAAAATTAGATTCTAATTTCATTAAAGAGAAGGGAAAATTTACTCTAAAATGTCATTAAATAGCAGCGAACGATATCTTGAATGCGCTGAAGTTCTGTTACGTGGTGATAGAATTAGAGAGTGACTGACAGGACCTATCGCGGGATATCAATTGGGATTTCAATACTTCACGATCAAAGTAGGCATTGATTAAAAAAAAAAATTAAGCGTTTCCAGAACTACTAAATCTGGAAAATTTCTACAAAATTGTTGTACAATATTAACGTTATCTATGAATAAAATAATATTATTAATATATATAAATAAAATAATATAATATAATTATTTTTAGTAATTATTTATAAAAAAATTCTAAATCTGTAAAATGTACATAATAAATTCATATGATGTGACAGATTTTGTATTTAAAAACTTATTAGTCTAATCAACTAATTTTTGCTCCCAATTGATATCTCATTGTCGGTAGATAAGGTTGTAGCAAAGATTTAAAAGGGGAAATCTACGGCAAAGACAAACATAAGACCTGGAAGTTCGAACAGACTAAAGAGGTATTCTGTACGACAAGTCTGCGTCCTGTTTGGCCATAGGCACTATGGAGGGTGACTCAACTTGGTTTTGAACCCCCAAAAAATTAGTGGGAGCAAACATGGCTCCGAACACGAGATTAGTCAAAAAGAAATTTTTCAAGATTCAAACACTTTGACTGCTTGCTTCTTTGTCCATTCAACACATCCTTCTTTTAGTAGAGGGACTTCGTGGTTTTTAAAAATTTTGCTTTTTTATGGCAAAACATACGATGACTATAGTACCACTAAATCATTTATTATTTATTTTAACTGAAAAATGATAACTACAATATTCTAAAGTACATAATTCTTATTTTAAGCCAACAATATGATTTGGGAATATGTTTGAACCAGACATCCAGTCTCTAGAACCCAATATTAGCAATGGGTTTCTATTTTGCCGCAACATGAACTTGGCTAAATCTAATTTCAAATAACCTATTGCAAACTCAAACTGCAAAACAGGAAAACAAAACTACTAGACAGCTAAATCTTCTTCACTTCTCTAAAGGATGTGGATGGAGCCAAACTTGTCCTACCCTACCACCGTTCAACAAGTTTTTGTAGACAATTATGAGCATCACTTAACCCTTCAGAATTTTTGTAAAGATGGAAGCACAGTCCAAATAATTAGCATTTAATTCTACTTGCATTTCAGAATTACAAGGGTTAAAATTATTCATCTAGTATTGCATCTTAGCATCCAACTAGAGAAATATTCCTGCAATTACTAAGTTATGGACTTGATAATAATGAGGAGCACCAATAACAGCCGGAAAACTGAACCATGATCTTGAAAATATGTGACAAACAGTTAAACCAAATCTAATAGCTCCTATGCAAAATAGGATTTATATCAGCGAATAAGTCATCCTCAATAGACAGTTCAAAGGCCTTCTTTGACGGCTATATTATTCATCACTTCACAAAACTAGCACATTTTACTACAAAAATGGGAATCCAAATACAGACCATTTAAGATAATTTCTATCAGGAGTTGAAACTCTGAAGATCAGAAGAAGGAAGAAATAAAAAAACTCAGTCCGCGCATATCGTCTCAAGCAACTTTTTACTGGCCTCACTCACTTCGGCATTCTCCATTTTCAAACGTGGACGCAGTGAGGGGCTTGTCCTCCCAGCAGCAGCATAAGTTCTTATCAATGATTCAAGCACCTCCACTTCTAAGGTATCTACAGCCTTTTTCAAAATGTCCAGAAACTCTTCTGTGCCATCTACATCTTTGTTTTGCTCAAAATGCTCCATAAAGGTGTTGACAATTTCTTGTGGCGGAATCCACTTCCCACCATCCCCTCTGCCAGTAGATATTGCATTGGAAACACAGCCAACTGCAGACCCAAACTCTCCATTATTCAAATAATAACGAAGAAAGATTTCCCATGTTTTCACATTGGGCTTGGCCCCTCTTCTGCGGGCTCGTTCCTTGACCTCCTCACCCTTCTCTAGCGAACCCTCTCTAACATAAGCTCCAATGAGAACATTGGCAACCCGAATATCATATGTTGAGCACTGCGATTCCCAATCCCTAAAAAATTTCTCTGCACCTGGCAGATCTTTCAAGTTAACCAACACCTGAATCATATTAAGATAGCTTATGTTTGCAGTTTTAGGAAACGCTAATCTTAAAGAACGCCATATCCTGTAAACTTCAAGCAGGTTCCCTGTTCGGCCATACAATGTAATTAGGAACTGAAAAGCAGAAAGATCTCTGCAGGAATTTCTCTTCTCCAATTCCTTGAGTGCACTCTCTGCCTTCTCAATCATGCCAGCATCAACATAAATTGATGCTAAGTTGCTATATAAGGTCCAATCTCTGGTAAATCGACCATCCCTCTTCATCTCGTCAAAAACCCTTTCAACCCCAGAGATGTCATTAACAGCAGCCAGAGCCCGCATCCACACATTGTAAGTATAAGAATCCAGCATAATATTGCTGGCCTTCATTTCTTGTATGATGGCCGGGATCTTTTCAGACTGCCCAGTTTTTGAATAGAGTGTCATAATGCTGTTATAAGGCATGGAGCTTAAAGGAAAATTCAGTTCCTTCATTTTTTCTATAAGAGCTTCAGCTTCTTCAGTCTTCAATTCCTTGCAGTAACAGTTGAGTAGAGCCCCATAACAGAGATGATTTTTTGAAGATTCAGGAAGACCAACAAAATAATTTTCGGCAGCAGGAATACCTCGAGCTTTAGCAATCAGATCAAGATGTATAGCCTGATCACTAACTGTCTTGTTCATTCCCCTTTTAGCCATAGTCTCTGAGAGCTGTAATACAAAATTGAATAAGGAGCCAATAAAGGGTTCAAAACCAAACTGGGTATTTTTTACAACTAACAAATTGTATTACCTACATCTACATGAAATCGGAGTTTATTCCAACGAATATTTACAATGCAAAACGATTATATCAAGAATTGCTGAAAGCCATGAACAAGCATTTTATGTAAGCTTATATTGGACAAACATATTATACACAAATTCTGACAGGAGTAACTTCTTGAACCATTAAAAAGAAAAATGCCAATCTTTGTAATTAATTTGCAAAAAAAAAAAAAACAATAACGTCTTCCTCAATCAGCTAGAATTAGCATCAACACATTCGAGAATGAATAAAGAAACAGACATTAGGAGGAAATGTAGGGCAGACCTTGAGAGCAGGATAGTAGAGCTTGCGTTCGCGAAGCTTCACGAGGGTGTCTCCGACCTCCCATTTGTAGACTCGTTTGTGGCTCTTGATGAACTGATTGAGCTGATGCCTAACGCTCACCTCGGAGCTACCATCCTTGAACAGCCTCTTGTAAAGCGCTTCTTCCAAATACTTCTTCGACCGCTTCGTCACGCTCTTGCTGCGACCAAGCTGCTGCAGCGCCATTTCGCGATATGAATCCGCTCTTCCAAATTAAGAGCTTTTGTTAAAGTTCGTCTGCTGGATATGAATCAAAACCCTAGTGTTGCGAAGCGAAGGAGATGAGTCAGATGGCTGATCCAACCTCGCAGGAAATGAACAGGAGGGTCAAGATTGGGCTTGCTTCTGGGCCGCCGTAACAGTGCTGGTCTAATTTGGGCTGAAATTTGGAGCTTGTCTTAAGGATCTAATCTTACCAACAACAAAAAAAAAAGGATTTTTTATTTTGTTTTTAAATTAATAGTTTTAATGTTTAAACTTGAAAAATAATAACAAACAGACTGGTATGTTTGATAGTAAAATCACTGAGAGTACATTTTTAAATTAAAAATTTAAATATTCTTAATTACAAATCTCTGTTTTTTCCAATCAATACAATATTATTTTTTACGTATTTGATTAATGTGACAAACACTGCATTAATAGATTGCAAATTAATATAATTAAAAAGAAAAGTAAATTCGATCAAACAATACAAAATCAATCTTTGCGTTATTTGATAAACTATTTGGTGACTTTAGGCTTTACTGTTGGTTCAATGAAAATTATATACGAGTGCTCAATCCCATTGTCAACCTGTTAGCCCCTTAGACCCTCGGCTTCGGCCAAAGCATGGTTGGTCTTGCACCATGTCGAGGCGAGATGGGGTTGTGCTTGTAATGGGCGCAGCCTTGGTGCAAGCAAGGCAAGGTGACTNTGGTGCAAGCAAGACAAGGTGACTGCTGCTGTGTGGGTAGTGCGCAGCATGGCATGGCATGGGCGGCTGCCCAGCGTGCCAAGGAGCAGGCAGTGCTGCGGGTGGGCAGCAAGGCATGGCATGGGCTGGTGCCCAGCATGCCTGGACCGTGAGGACGTATGGTGCATAGATGCGGCATGGCACAGGTGTGGTGCCAAGGTGCGCAGGCAGATGGCCGCCTAGCATGAGCAGGCATGCAGGCGTGTGTTGACGCAGGCAAGTTGATGGGCATGGTTGTTGGCAGGCAACTGGGCTTAGGTGCTGGCACGCAGCAGGGCATGTGTGCTGACAGGCAGTATGGCGTGGGCATAGGCGCTGGCACGCAGCAAGGCGTGTGCGCTGATAGGCAGCATGACGAGGGCAGCAGCATTTGGGCGTGGCACTGGGCGGCGCAGCAGGGCATGGCTTGTGCACTGCGTGTGGGCGAGAGTCTGCGCGCAGGGCGTGCTTGCATGCTGCGCCTGCCTATGCGGTGCCAATGTTGCATGATGGTTGCGCGGGCTTGAGTAAGGACTCGAACAGGTTGGCTCGCCTATGTGCGTGGACATGGGCAGTGTGGCAGCGTGGCATCATGTATGGACTGGACAGCTCAGCGATATCTGGCTGCAAGGCTGAAGGGCTGCTGGGCAGCGTGGCACCTTGCATGCCTGCCATCTGTGGGCGGTTGGCTTGGTCTGGGCTGACTTATGCAAAACGGTTGTGAGCGGTTACAAGCGGTTTTGGCTGTCCCTTGTTGTGCTGGCGTGCATCCAAGCATGCTAAAGGCTTGTGCGAGACATGTGGCAGATTGTTGCCAATGACACCATTGTCCCTAGCAGTTGTGGGGTGTCAACTGCACGGCCAGATGGCCTTATTTTATTGGTCCACATACCCAGGACAGTTGGGGTTGTCAATTGCCTGATTTAGCCTTATGTTTGAACGTTGTAGCAGGCTTGAGACACTAAGCATGGCTGTGGTGATCCTTGCACGTTCTTGGCTGTAATCCTTTGTTCTTGAGAGTGAAAGAAAAGGTTGGGGGAGACCCCGTAAATGAGTGTGTGCAATATTATGTGTGATTACCTTTCGGCTTGAACAATTGTGTGTTGTATGCTAACCTCACTTGTGTGTGTGCGGTGAAAATTGAGTAGGCTGACTAAGGGTGGTGCCTTAGGCCACACAGTGGTGCAGAAAATTAAGGTTTGAATTTTAACCCTGTGACACAATCATACCAATAGAATGTGTGGGTGTTCCATTAACTTATCTATTTAACTTCACTGCATTAAGTGAAAATAATAATAATGACAATAATGAAAAACTTTCTGATATATTGGGGGGAGGGAAATCAAGGCCTTGGCATATATAATAAAGAGAATAAGAAGAATAATAGATGTGGAGGATATGTATGAAACGGTGATCGACTCTGAGATTTAAATGCTGATGCTTGCTTATTGCTACCAAAAATTAAAACCTAAGACCCACCGGCTTTGAGTTTTGATTGCATCATCTTTCCAAATTTATCATTAAAATGACACGTTAACACGATATAAATTATATATGAATTTTTAAAAATTTAAATCTGTATATTTTAAAATGAAAGATAAAATAGATTATATATGTATAAATAAATTTTGATACAAATACTATATGATGCGAAACAACATAAAATTTAGTTTATTAGATTTATCTATTTCAACATAAAAATTTAACTAATCGAATTCAAAAAATAAATTTTAATACGAATTAAGTAAAATATACTAGGAATACATAAGTCGGTATATTACCAGGTAGGGGTGGGCACGGTCTGGTTTGGTTCGGTTTTTAATAAAAATTCAGACCAAACCATAGTTTGCGGTTTAGCTTAATGACAAACAAAACCAAACCGTTGGAACCATTCAAACCAAACCAAACCAAACCGTTCAAGAACGGTTTGGTGCGGTTTGGTTTAGCGGTTTGAACTGCGACATTTAATTTTATAGTCCAAAATAAAAATTGTAAACATACCAAACATAAGAAGAAAAACATAAAATTCATCAAACATCCCAAACAAAGTATAACAATTCAAAATGAAAATTGTAAACATCCTAAACATAAATAGAAAAACATAAAATATATCAAATATCTCAAATATCTCAAACAAAGTATTACATTTCACAATTTAAACATTGATCAAAAAAATCAATAAAAAAATATATTAAAATTAAAAGTAAAACTATGAGTAATATCTATTAAATTATAATAAAAAATATTATATATATATATTAATAATAATAAAATATTATAAATATATTATATATTAATGTGCGGTTTGGATTGGTTTGGTCTAAAAACCATCCTAACCGCAAACCAAACTGTTAGTAGCAGTTTGGTTATATACTAAACAAATCCAAACTGTTTTGTTCTATAAACAAAACCAAATCGAACTAAAAGCAACAGTTTAGTTCGGTTTTACAGTTTGATTCGGTTTTTGTCTATCCCTATTACCAGGTGTAGAATCGTCACCATGATTGGGCCAACGGTCTTTTATCTTGAAAAGCTGGGATGTTTGTATTGGGCCCATTTTTTTTGATAATAAGGATTGGGCCCATTTGATGTTGGACACGTAATCCAATGTAAAATTCGGTTTGGTAAGACCAGTGTAAAAAATCAAAAATCAAAAGAAGCTTTGATGAAGTAGCTTTTATTGGGCACAAAATGAAAATTGGTTTTGGCCAAATGAAGCATAGCATTGGATGGGGAAAATTGGCGGTTCTGTTGAGCCACCCACCTAACTGAACCTTCTAGTTTTCACCAAAAAACAAAAAAACCAAAAAAACTGAACCTTCTAGTTATAGGGCTCACCACATCTTTTTTGAACGCATTCAATACACATTGTAAAGAAAGAAAGAAAAATAGCATTTTTTATTTATGTTTAGTAGTTGGTCGTCGTTTTTCAGCTCCAGAAGTTTCCATTTATTCTCAACAAACCCACACCTTTAGATTCTGCTCGACAATTTTCACATGGTCAACGTGTCATGTACAGCAAACGTGTCTGTCGCTTTCCCAATACCCAAAATCTTATTTTATTTTTAAATTTAAATTAGACAAAATGAAATAATTATACTTATTTATGGATTAACGGCTGATTCTATGAGAATTCTTTTTCTTAAGAAGGGACGCGTGCGGATTAAGCAAGAATTAAAATCAAACAAAGCAATCTTTAATAAAAAAAAGTTGATTTCTAATGGTATCAATGAAAAATATAAATTGATTGTTTAAATTTAATAGCATAAATATATAATCAATTTAAAAATTATTTTTTAATAATAATATGTACAAAAATATTTTATAATTATTAATTAATTATATATTTTATTTAATATTTTTAATTTTTAAATTAATTTTTTTTTAAATTTATAAATTTTTAATTTAGCATTTAAAAATAAAATTCACTCAGTTTGATATTCAAATATAAACATTATCATTAAAGTATAATTTTTTAAAAATAATATTTATTTATTTATATGATATATTAATTTTAATAAATTATATTATATTAAAAATATCATAAACTATAAATTTTGTGTACATTTCATTTAAAAATATAATAGAACATATCAAAACCTAACATATAAGTTCCAGATTCATAGATGTTATAGTCGATTAAGCTGCCATCGTATTGATAGGTGGTTGAAGGAGTTGAGGATTAATTAACAAGTTGAAATAAATGACATTGGAAAGAGCGCTGCTCAATAAACTCAACTATTTGTATTCAGTGCTAACGACGAACTGCCCAATAGCTAGCTACTCACAAATTCCTCTTCTTTTTTTTTTTATAAATAAAAATCCCTTAGTTAACTATATTAAATTTGGTATTTATTTATAGCCATAAATATAGGCGACACGTAATGTGCATGTGCGACTCACTCACCAATCACCACGTCCATTTGTAGAAATTAAATTTTTAAATCCCCTCGGTTTTTTTTATTGCGTGCAGTCTAAGTGTAACCTACGTACCTGCCACTTCCCCTTCATTTAGTTCACATGACATTTTATCATTGCAATATTGTTGTTTTTTTTTTAATAAATTTATTTATTGAGGTTGAGATTTGTTTTGAGTTGTAAATTTGTTGACCGACTCTCACCTTTAGTATCTCTTTGTTCTTTCTATATGTTAATTTTTTTTAAAAGCCTTTATTCCCAAACTATAATTTAAATATATGAATAATCACCATTATTTTCCTATTTTTTATAAAATAATATAATAAACCAATTTTCCAATAATGATTATGTTTGTTCATATACATCTTAATCTACACACACAAAGTTCATTTAAAACTATTCCTATTATGATATGTTAAACTTTGTTAATTGTTTGTTATGGGAATGATGAAACTGCTAAACTAGAAGGTTTTTTTTTTTTATTCTATTATTATTTTTATTTAGATTATGTTTAATTTAACTACTTAGAGTAGTATAATTAAGACTTGTTTGGTGCCATATATAAAAAAATATTATTTGAATATAATGTATTAATTAAAATTAAAACTATGTTTGGTGTTAGCTCTGTATAATATTATATAATACATTTTAATATAAGATATGATGTATAACTAATACATCAAATTTTTTTTGTATTAAATAATATACTTCATTATTTTTTTTAGATATGTAAATTTTTCTATACAGATTTTTATTTTATTTTATTTTCTTCTTAAGGCATATCTACTGTAAAATTTTTGAATTTTGTTTTTATGTTTTATTTTTTCCGCTAGCAAAACATAAAATTTATTAGTATTAAAAACATATATTTTTTTATATCGTCATTTTAGATTATATTTGTAATTTTTACTATTTTTTCTGCGATTTTTGCTAGCCGAGTTTAAAAATAAAAAAACAAAAGTAAAATCCACAATCTAAGTTATATCTACTATTAATTTGTTTTTAATATTTTTAGAATTTATCAATGATAAGTATTAAAAATTTTAATATTAAAAATTAAAAACATTAATAAAATTAAAAGTTAAAAATTAAAAGCTAGTTAAAAATTAAGATTTCAAAGCTTTAATAAAAGTTCAAAAATTAAAATTTTAGTTAAAAGTTAAATTTTTTAAATTTTAATAAAATATTCTAATAAAATACTATAGTATATCAAATATTATATTGTATATACATTTTAATATAATTTGACACCAAATATATAAAATGTATTATATAATATATTACAATACAATCTAATACAATACAACATACAAAACGAGCCATTAGTTTCTGTTTGAAATAATTTTTGCTTTTAATTATACTTTTTTAAAAAATATTTTATAAAAAATCTAGTATTTATTGACTTTTAATAAAAAAAATTTTAAAAGCTATAAAACACTTTTAAATCAAACACTTTTAAAAATAATTTTTAAATTTTAAAAATTATTTTTAACGTTTTTAAAAACTATGCCGTACAGAATTTATGTTGCTTGCTAGCAAATAACTACTCAGCGTTATCGGAATCAGCAACATTATTGAAGCGTTAAACGAACCATAATAAGGGGCGCGTGAGGCGCAGCATGATAAAATATTGAAAGATTGAGAAGGACAGAAATGATGAATTTGGATAAGGTGGGGAGGTGGTACAGTAGGACAGTTGGTAGGGTGGGGTTGAGCATTTAGCTCCTGCCAGCACACAAAGGTCTGGAAATAAACGCCTAGATTTTAGAAAAAATTAAAATTCAAAATTAAAAATAAAACCCTCCAAAATTCCTATCTGAAAAAACTAAAATAATCCACTTTTTTATCGCCTAATTTTGCGTTTCTATCTCTGAATCAGAGAGATTCAGAGGCAAAAAAATTTGGATTTTATTTGAAGGGCTGAAATTTTTGTTCAGCGTGTGGGTCCCTTTATAAAATTACAATTTTTTTGGAGCGATTTTCTCTAGGACACGTGTCAATAACTAAGCCAGGCTTTTTTTTTTTTTTTTTT